>JAKROA010000005.1:3507358-3654858 GCA_023375655.1 Taenia crassiceps | reverse complement strand
CGGTAGTGGCTTCGCATTTTAGCTTAAAATGTGCTGAAGTATCAGTGCGTTAAGATGCTGAAGTGTAGGAAATCTAAAATGGAAAAGGGTAACAACTGCATGTAAGCCAAAACGTGGCAGCAGTTCGCAGCCCAAGCTAGGATGGAGGTAGCTTCACACGCATACTAGACTGCCTTGCCTCAACCCAACGACTGTGCAGCCGCGCACCAGGAAGAAGCAAATAGGGCAAACTTTGAGCGCCAATATTATTAGATGGTGTCTTTTTCGTATTACGACACAAACGTCATGTTTCCTTCCGGAGCACCGCCTAATTGTTCGCAAGTAATTAGGAGCACTGATTGACAACCTCGTGCGAATGAATGGGCAGTGATGCTCGGCTCACCCCATCTGAGACAGATGCCAATTACTGACGCATTTACTTTGTGGCACAAAGCAAAAATTCCACGCCCTTATGCATTTCCTCGCATTTATTTATTTTCCTTTCTAAGTACGCAACTCAACCTCTGTTTGTTAACGCCTCGTGACTCAATTCGATTTATTCTAGTTTGAAAGCTCATCTTCCACTGTTTGATCAAATTAGCTTATTTTGTTATGTCCACAGCACAAATAACGCATCTGGATGTCAAGTGTGCGGTCCTCCTTTATCACGGGCTCCTGGTCTGGATGGGACCACGTGCGCGTCCCGGATGACCCAGCGACCCATTCCTCGCGAAACCCTTCACGGATCTAAGCGATAAATTTGCACTCAGTTTCACGCGAAGTAGTTAGAAGAACCCATACTTTTGACTACCATTGTTTATAAACACTCATATAACTTCCAGATTGTGCGATAAGCAAATCGGGTATTGGGCTTTCTTGCAGGTTGAGAAGACTGAAAGATGTAGCATTAGATGGGAGTGTTAACACGCCAATGGAGGTCACTTCCCATGCCGTCGGAATGTGAGTACAAAAGCGAGTTGAGCGAGAGTGAATCTGACTCCTTGCTATTTAGTCATACAATTGCCCACTTTACCCAAGTCCCAAATTCTGCTCTTCCCTGCCTGAATGCACTGTTACAGCATCATTCAGTCTAAGGCTGACGTTGCTGTGCATATCTCCTCCCACTTAATGCTTCGTTACCCGTCATACAGTCTGCAGTCGTGCCCTTTGCGGCCATCACCCACACAACTTATTTGGCCCAAGGCTTGTGCAACTCGACAACCTCTCCTAGGCACTCTAATCTGAGGAAGACAAGCTTCGACCACGTGCATTAGGCTCACCCAAGGCACATTCTATGGACTAACAACAGCTCTGAAGTATGAAGAGGAGAAGCAGTCCCACCACGGCTTCCACATGGCATAGTAAAGGCGTAAGAATGGGCGTCCTTGCTGTCCAATGCCAGTAGCTACTGTGCTAGGCAATCAGAACTGCGCCATAGCGCATGTGTTATAAGCTGACTAGTGGACGTTAAAGGCATAGAGTGGACTTGTCTACTTGCAGTAGACAAGGACTGTGCCATATCACTTAATCGACTTAAGTCTAGTAGTGGATGCTGCACCCGCACTTGTGCACAAATGATGCAAGTGGAGCAAACCATGGATTTTGCTGCAAGATTTGCAATTTATGTGGAGGAATTACTTATTGTTGTGCAATGTCGAATGTGTGGGGCCTTCTAAGCACCTGAGCTAGCCATGGATTTCAGTCCGTGAATGTACCTTTAGTGTTGGCGGCGGGTGCACCAAGGGCACCGTCAGTCCATAGAATGTGGCCTAGGTGAGCCCAATGCCCGCTGTCGAAGGCTGTGTTATCAAGAAGGGGTGCCAGGAGAGGTTTGTCGATCGGCACAAGCTTCATGCCACGTGAGTTGTGTAGGCAGTGAGGAGAATGTTGTGGGAAAAGGACGTGACTGCAGAAGAAGGCAAGACTGATTGATACTGTAGGGAGTATTGCAGCATTAAGCGGGATGTGAGGTCAAATTGGGAGGGATAATGAGCAGCAATATCAGCCTTGGAGTGGATGATGAGGCACAAATGCATTCAGACACATAAGAGCAGAAGGTGGAATTTTAGACAAATCGACAATGTTGTGAACAAATGGTAGAATCCGATTCGCCATCCCTTAACTCACTTTTTCACCTCCATTTCGATACAAACTTGCGAGCTACTGAGCCCTTTGTCTAAAGTGTCCTGCAAAAATGCAAGACTTTGTTGGTGCCGGTTCTCATGGACATGCTCCTCCTGAACTCAGGCATAAGGCATTGTCATACGGTACCTGCAGGTCCAACAGGAAGGCAATAATGTAACCAGTGTATAGAGTGAGCTCCACTTCCATTCAGTCATCAGTCTGGACCTGAGGACCTCTTCCTTGGCAGTTGGCGTTACTCCCACTCGAGCATCTGAAAAAAAGTAGCTGATGACAACCGCGCCTACTTGGTGATAATCAACAGTCCCTCCTGCATTGTGTGCTTATCTATTTCTCTACACTTAACCTCATAGATGTATCTGTCTTTTCAAACGAAATAGGGATTCCCTTATGCGGAATTACGCAGTCCGACTTTGTCATTCATTCGCTTTATTGACGCATGTCCTTGCCTCTTTCGTGATTTCGCATCTTAATGTGTGCGAGCAGACAGTGAACGTTCGTGGGTGTGATTTGCCACGCGAATCGCTCTACGACCACTGTGATACTGAATTATTGCATTCAAACGACTGCTCTCTTTACACAGCAGTGTAAATGAAAGAAATGACATGAATTGTGAGCCTTAGTCGAAGTGCATAAATGGCCTCATTGCGATGGATTGGAGGACGCACTGCATTCCGCTTTGCAAGAACTCAGTCACTCACTCTTCTCTTAAACAGTCAGTTGGCATAGTGTTGTGCTACGAGGTGTTTTACAATCACTTAATTGAGCTCATGATGCCTTATCCTAACACGCTCCATTGCGAAGTGGAGGCATTAAGTAGGTCTGCGGAAAACAATGGAACTGAAGTCACTGAAAGGCCTGAGTGGAGCCAATTTTCTCTGCATAATCACGGCAAAGAGAACTTGCAGAGGAGACACTGGCGAGGTTTAAAGAAGACAGAAGGTGCTGAGCCCTTCGCCTCTGGAATGCTCTCGATAATGTCTGAAGCAGGTCAGGGTCGGGAATATTGCATTATTTGTTGGGTGAATGGCTCTCCACAATGCTGGCCTAATCCGTTCTCCTGCTGCACCTAGCAGAGTCGGTGCAGCAATGCAGCTCCTGTGACTGAGTGGACCTAGGCCCTGTGCGACAGCTAACCGTATAGGCCACAGTTTCCTATAGCAGCTTTTGAGTTCACGGTGAATACACAGACTTAGCTATTGAACTCTTTCGTGCTGCAAAATTGCTACTGCTCTTTACCAAAACATCAACAGCAACAACAGTTGACGACGGTCAAATAACTGGCGTGAATAAGCTACTATTCTTCACAGTTTACTGGCACACAACAAAGGTGGCACTCTACCACCTTGCGTCAGCAGCCTGATCGGATGACTGACCGGGTGGGTGCGCAATCAACGAACGCAAATGGCTGCATGACTGGTCCAATGTGCAAGGTGAATCAGATGGACTGCGAAATGCCAAAGCATAATAATCAGTCGAAGGCGTAACTAACTGATCGTCCATACAATGCCAATTGTTCGGACTGCTGACATGGCCTGAACTCGAACCAACTTTGCCATCAACCACTTGGCTCTTTGCCTGCACTTCACCAACATTAATCCACCGCAGACTTTCGCCAACCTTTGCCTGAAATATGCATCGCATTCTATCAATTGGAGACTTTTATTCAAGTACTGCACTCGAGGATCCCCAAAACACTATTGGAACGTACAGCAGCTCTCAGCAGACCAAAAGCCAAAAGCTGAAGTGCTATTCCATCCAACTTTACCCCACCGAGCAGAGTCGTCACTGCTTACGGGAAGGATGCTTGAACATGCCCTTGTGTCCCTCTCTTGCTATCAGCGCTTTCCTTCCTTAGTGCAATGCAAACACTGCTTGATAGATGATAGAATAGATGCCATCTCCGCATCAGCAATTTTGAGGGTATTAAGTGCAGCACTGTAGACAGGTTTCTGTTGACCAGCCTCACATGTCTAAAGGCCTCCTGACACGTGTGTAGCATCGCATAAGACATCCGCCACTTCACACTTGTCGGCCCAAATCACCAGCAGCACATATTACTGCACTACAGTTGCAACGGATGGCCTGATGAGGCCAGCATCAGCAGGTGGAGGAGGAGGAGGAGGATTAGGCGAAAAGGACGCTGTACCGCTGCTTGACTGCAGAAGATAACGATGATGAGGTGGTTGAGGGCAGGTGGGAGGGTGATGGCGGAGGGGGCGACCTCGTTGTCTCCTAGATAGGGTGTCCAACTTCGGGTTAGAAGGATGAAGTTTCTAGTCCTACCGGGTCGGTGAATATCTTGCCTTGCCTTTCCTTTCCTCCTTAGCTGTCCCTTTAGTGGCTAGCTAAGTGACGGCCAAACCGCCAAGTGTGGCCGAGAGGGTAGGAAGGGGCTGCAAGAGCAGCAGCAGATGGCGAGACCAGAAAGCGGCTCATTGTATTTATAAATTTGTAAATAACATTGTTGCTAGGGTGGATGGGTGAGGAGATCTGCAGAGAGCTAATGGATTGTTGGATGCCTTCCACATCCCATTTGTGCAACGTCGTCTTCATGTTCCGCCACTTCGTCTTTTACGATAATCACATAACCTCTAACTCTAACTGGGGATGTTACGAATCAGTATCTAGCAGTTGTTGCTACCCTACTTTAGTGACTTTTGAAACGTCTGAATCTAGCCTCAGTACCTGTTTTTCATTTCCTTTACCTCCATCCTCTACTGCTGCCCAAATTTATTCGCTGTACTTATTCCGACCTTCACCACTATTTCACCACCTTCACTACCTGCACCCTATTCATGCCCACGTCTAGACGGCTTCGAGCATCGACAGAGTGCATCTTCGATCGTCTCCACATCGGGACACGATCGTGTCCATGCGTCAACGCCCAACTCCGTTGCCTTACTCTCTAATTTATTCTGTCCATCCTTCACCTGTCCTAATCAACCAAATTGCATAAACACTGGTGATCTACTTACTGTTTTTCGTGGACGCCGCAACGCACTGCGCTGCACCGTTCCCGACTTCTCCAACTAAACCCGTCAATGTCGCATGCAATGCCTTATTTACTATGCATCCTTCCGTGATCCTACCAAGAAAGAAAACTGTTTATGATTGACAAAAAATCCTCACTGTATAAACCTTTTCTTGCTCAAAGTGCCGTGAAAATTGCGCACTGCCTTCACGATCGTCTCATGCACCAGAAGGGAAATCCGTTGTGCATTCAATGTTTGCTTATTTCGTCTTAAAACAATCAATTTTACATGCTTTGAATATGTGCTCGCACTGTCACCTAAGGAATCAGTTCCCGTGAATTCTAGTCATGGCAATCGAACTAAAATTAGATTCCGAAAAGGATTTCCTCTTTCCTCTTGAAATACGCTGCAGTAACATTGTCCAGGGATCCAGAAGTATCGAAAATCTACAGTGGAGATTACAAATTACATATAACCAAAGATTATTCCTCAGCCTCTGGATTGTGTTTAAGGCTTGTACACTGCTAGTGCCATATGCGTGTAACGCTCAGATTTTCCTGTCACAAATGCGTGATATGCCATCGTCATTGATGCGCAATAACCGTGATGTCACAAATCATACCGCAAGGTGAAATCGTCAGAATCCTAAACATCGGCATTGCAAAACTATGCACATTTCGCATAACAACGTGTACATCTTGCCTACTTCCACAGCACAGTAATTGACAACTCGGGACGTGAAACTGGAGAGTGCTACCCAACCATCTTCTGAGGGAGGCCAGAATTGCAAATGCTCTTATCTTGTGGTAAATAGTAGTAGCTGACCAAAAGACTAAGATGCTTACAATAACTGGAGCAGGACAAAGCTTTGAGTTTTCCCCCAGCAACCATTCCTCGTGAAGTCTGTGCACCTCTCTAAGGAATTCCTAAAAGTAGGAGGAACGGATTGCCCAGCTCAACGGTGATGCAAGAGTTATAAATGGGCAAATTTGTAGATAACTGACAATGGACATAGAATCCTCTCCCTTTCGTTGGCGAATTCGAATTCTTTTCTCACAGATTTCAGGTGGAGAACGAAGATAAACTAAGAAAAAGATTTCATTGCTCCTCAACCTTGCCATGCTATGGTTAAAGCGTCTCATGCAAAAGTCATGCTTTTATTTACAAAAGTATGTCAGATCATAGACAGACTTCTCCTTTGCTTTTTTAAAAAGGCCTACCAATTAAATCCAATTTGAAAATTGGAAGCTGGCAGCTCCATTTGAAGTATTCATCAATAACTTCACAATCACCATCCGTAATAACACCACTAAGGATGTAAAAGGTAAAAATACTTAGTAATCAAAAACAAGGGGAAAAATTATTCAAAGGCACTAACTTTTGTCGATTAACCTCCGTGAATACATAGCGGTTGCTGTATATTGAACGCTCAATGAGACAAACTTTTGACGTCTAATAAAAAAATTAAATTTTAAACTGTATTTTGATTGTTGAGAAAAGTTGAAACTGGTTTAAGTACTCTTGGAGCCGAATGCTGATTTGCCAACGTCACCAAAAGTTGTGCACGAAATGGAGTATTCCACCTGCAGGGATTGTCGTAAAAGCTTTCCTACAATCAAGGCAATAAAAAAATTTTACATGTTTACAAACAATCTAAAGCCTTTGACATCATTCCACTGATCAAGAGGCTCAGGAAAAACTTCTACTTCTGGAGAAATATTCTTGAAATAACGAAGGAATGTCGTTTTTCCACTGCCAACATTACCCTCAACAGCAATTTGTATAGGTCTATAAAATCGCTGTGAGGTAAAATCATTGCACTTACTTGCTTTGCATTTCAAAATAGCAAGGTTTAACGAAGTGCGATTTAGAGCTTCAACACAGCTCAACTTGCCGCTCTTCAGCCAACTGACGAGAAGGCGTGCTGCTAACCAATAAAAATTAAAGGTTGAGAGGCATCAGCGTAAATGAGAAGGTAAAACAAAATAAAGCGAGTTGTAATAACTTGCTTCTAAGAGAGTGTAGATGTGCCAATTTCAAATACATTATTTGTTTTGTAAAATATACGACAACTACTTAATTATTTTATTATTTTGAAATTCATTAAAAATTGGTAAGTTGCAAGCGGTAAAGTTAATGATATCATATTGAATAACCTCGGTCCCTACAACAGAAAAACAGCCTTACGCAACAAAATTTGATGCGAATACACTGCTACGAATTGAGAGCTGAAGTTGGATTATCCCTAATTATGCAGTGAACATGGAATTACAAACTCGGTAAGATTCGACTCGGTTGCTTTCATGATGGCGAACAAATACGCGTTAAACAACTTTGCCTGATCATTATTTTAACTTCTGAATTTTGCTAAACTATGGGAAACCTTATAACACTTTGATGTTTGATGTTACTGTAATACCTCTAATCCGCTCTCGATCACTTGAAATCACCTTGTTTCCCATTCACAGAATACAGCGTTTTGGCTGTCCTGGTATCCAAAATTGAACCATGTTGCATTCAGTTAATGTTATTTTTGCTTGTAACAGTTGGAAAATCATGTGAATTTATAACTGGAGCATATGCCCTGTCCATTTTTTCCCTACTCTTGGAAGTGGATTAATGGATAGGGAATGATACCCTTTACTTTACTTGTGGTTTGAGAACTTTGAATGCGTATGCAAAGACTTGAAAGGGATCAGGATTTGTTTTCTCCTGGAAATTATGGTAGCTACCTCCTCAACTTGCTTGGTGTAACCTGATCGACCGCACTCTAATGAGTCATTACGTACGAATGTGTAATGGCATCTAACTCCTTGTCCACTTTCTACTGTCTTAAGGGTTTTTTTGAAGTAATAAATGTGAACTTTCAATTAAGAGCACTGTTTTATTTTATCATAAAACAGATGAGCTACAAACGAGTGCATGGAGGAAAAATCTTTCAACATATTTATTAAGAAAACTTTCTGGGTTTTAGTAGGAAACATTCTCATTGTCACCTTCCAATTATGAAACTCAGCCCCTCGCCTTTTCTCCCACTTATTCTCAAACTTCACAGGGGGCTCAAGTTCAATCCAGTCGGTTTTGGGTCCTTAACGGCAAAATCATGCTCACACACACATTGTAAGGAGTGGGTTTGCCTGGGACAATTGTCCAATTTAGCTCTAGTGTCATCAGGCATCTCTTACCCTCCCCACTTTGTGTGACTACAAGGCGGTCCCATTGCTGTCCAGACGTTGAGTGAGCATAGCCTAACCTCATATGACGCACAAACACTAAGGCTTAGTCACTTTCAAAAAGCCGTCTTCTCAACCCCCTACCATAAGTGGCCAATCAAGAGGAGGCCTACCAATATAGTATAATGTTCGAAAAAAATCTGTTTCTGGGTTGACTCTTCCAGTATATGCGGAGCTGCGTGGACTTCGTGTTTCCTTTGAACTGCATCAATTAATGATGCGTTCTGTATTTTATGACTGCTATCAGTGTCAAACTTCCCTCCCGGAACACGGCATCATTCAAACACGGGTGATGGAAATCTACTTCATTAATATCCCAATTTGTTTGGACTGGTGCATCGTTCCCACAACGAGACTGCCATCCCAAACCACTAGAGAATCGTAGGAGTGTTTCGAGACTACCAGCCCTGCTGGAAGTAAGCCGAAGACTGAAACCGATGATGCTCTCACTAGCCAAAGTGGTCTCAACCAAACCTCCATTACCACTGCCCAGCACTACCACCGCAAGCCCAAATGGCATCGTTCCCACTAGTTTATATTCATTCTGGCCGTCAGTCAGACAATCATGAATTGAAAGACATTAAACAAAGCGTGCTCTGATTGTAGACACTGATCCACCAGGCAATGGGTGAAGGCTAGAGCGGTCACATCCGGTTACCTTATTTTGCGCCTCACGCCTTTTAATAAACGTCATCTTCTCATTGCATTTTCACGCACATTTCATATCCCGAACAAATTGACTACTGAAAAAATCGATATGGGTTTCACATTGGTACTGATCGATAGTCGCTATGCCCATTTGGGGCAAAAAATCGACATCCGCAGCCCCTGTCCCCTCAAACAGTATAAAAGTGAGCACTGAATTGTGTAATTAAGAGGCTAAAGCCAATGAAGAAGGCAAACGACTGGCACATGTGGTGCCATTCAACCTTGAACCAGCACAGTTGTGGCAGGGGAAGGGAGGGGAGTCCTTAAACAGAGGGACGAAAAGTGCAAATTACACCACCATTACCATCCTTCCCCCTCTTCTCACCACTCGACCGGCCTGCAGTTTGTCTTTTTTCTACCGACACGAGGGTGATTTACAAATCGGGTATGCTTATGCACTCAAACAGGGAGGGATTTGGGAAAGGTGATCATCATTTATTGCGTCTGGGGTGGGAAATCGTTCCCACCCCGCCAACTGGCTATCCATCCGCATCAAACATCACAGCAGCATCGAAGAGGCTTGATAACAGTTAGGAGACAGGGAAGATCTCATGATGGAAATAGCCACTTAGCTCTGGACCACGGAGGAGAACTTAGCAGCCCTTTAAGCATCTTTTCGTCAGGTCACGAGGTCATTTGCCCAACTACTCTGACACTACACACGACCGAAAGATCTTGACACGTTAGTAACAAATGCATACGATCAAGAAGGGCGAGTTTACCTAAAGGTGATGCCTCCCTTTTTAAGTGAATCATCATCACAGGTCGTGACCACTCCAAACGCTATGGAACCACTCGTGCGAGATGCCTCTACAGCTTTGCAACCAAGCTGACCGTTTTTCGTAAGGTAGGCAAGCTTGGACAATTTTTTTTTTCGATAGGTCGGTATTCGGCACACAGCCAGAATGTTTCTTTGTACTCCATCAAGCAATCACCGAGATGGTAACGTGAGGCGAGAAGAGACAAAGTTACAGAAGTAAAGGGTACCCTAGATCCCTCACTGAGACGCCCCATACTCAAAATCGATTTACTCACTAAGCCCTTGAATGGACACCCTGTCCGCCATGGTGACGGTGTCCGCCTCTCCACCTCTGCTGAGTCATACAGTGCTGTCAAATGAACCTTGCCTGCTATTAATTTGGAGACCAAGACACAAACTATACCTGCCTACTCCACCCATAAAACCCTCTTGTTTGAAAATGCACACATGTGTGCATGTTGTTTCCGTAGCTGGCATGATTAATGCTGCTGTCGCACGACTAGGCCTCTACGTGAAGGTTCGCAAACACACAGGCGCAGACGTGGATTTTTGGAGGTCGTGTTTATTTGAGGGAAAGTTGGTCCTCCCCACCTCCTCCCCTATAAATAAACAATCTGGAGTTTGTGAAGTGGGGAGACACAGCCAAAGCTGACTATCCGTCCCTCTGAGTTAATTCGGCGATCGCACCTCCATGTTTTATCAAAACTTCACCCTCCTGCAGGCTCCAATCGCAGTCCTAGTCGGCCGAGATTATGACAACTTACCCATCACCCAGGGGTTATCTTTTTGTCAGCCAGACGTTACCCAGGGCGTGGACGGCCCCCAGCCTTCCGTGTTGAACGTCGCTATCGGGAACTAGGACACCATAAAACTGTGCGATCTCCCTCACCTCTAGTGAAGAATACGTCCACCCCTCAGGTCGAGGAAATACCACACGGCCTCCGCCGTCGGCACAAAACCTGAGCGGACCTGAACACAACACAGGAACAAGGCTCAGATCACGACCCCGCCTCGTTTCAAAGCTGGCTGCCAAAACCACCACATGGAGGCACAAAAACCCGACTCAGAAGCAAGCAGACAACCGGGCGAAAAAGAAGAGATGGAACCAGAAGAAGACCTCGGGAAGCTGCATCTAGCCACGTGCCCAACCGGAGCCTGGGGCACCCACAACAGCCACCAATTAAAAGCCAGCATACGACGAAGCGAGCCAGCGACCAAAACGGCCAGCGGCAGGAACCCAATCAAACCACCAAAACAACCCCCCAATTGCTGTAAAATCCCGCCTGTAACAGTCCGAGGACGACATCTCGAGATCATCCGTTCCGCCGCCCATCCAAATACCAAAATAACTGCCCTCACGTGGGTCATTGGCGTCACAAGCAAGATCCTGAATGCCTAGCAAACCTAAGCGGACGACGACCCCACCCGCCAAGCGCAATCATGATAACCAGCACCCAACTGACCTTAGCACTAAAGAATCCAAATGATCACTAGCAGGAGAGGTTAACCAGGAAGTGAACGCCAGCCGCCACCACGCGCTGCACAACGCACAACAGACACACCGAGGAGCCTCCGTCGATTGGTATATATTTATCATTGGTAGTACTTCCGCACGGGGGCAGCCCTACCTACACCAATTGCCACGGTACACAGTGTGATGTACAGACAGATCAGTACCATGCGTACGCACTTCGCTGTACACGCAGTTTTCTGATTGGTTGCTAACGCATATAGGGACACACTACGCACTTGGAAATGCGACAAAAACGTGCATAGAGTGAGAGCATTACTCAGTCGTGCTGGAATTCTAGCTTGCGTGTGGTTCGCGGGCTGGCGTGCGTCTTGGTGTGGTATGCGTGTGTGTTCCCTTACTTGGCAGGATGAGTGAAACGGCTTTTCTCGCGTTCTGAGAGCGCTAATTCTTGAATTAAACTTCTGAGATCGCGATTACAGCTGATTCCTTGTCTACGAACTTCATCTTTGCCCTATTCCATGTTTTCGTCTTTCATGCATTAATGCTTTGACGTGCTCTGGTTCCCTTAACTTGTTTCGTTTTAGGCATTGCTGAATGATTGGTTGGTTATGTTGGTGCTGGTTGCTTTTTCCCCCTTTGCACGCCAGTGGTCTCGAAGTTGAGCAGAACTGGGGCCGCCCGTTGTGCGCCAGGCCTCGCGACGTGCCTTCGCTACTGGGTGCGCGCGTCTCCAGGTAAAGGGGCTCGCTGCACTTATGAGATTCCCGCTTTGGAAATCAATCACTCGGATATTTCGTAAGATTTTATAGTGCTCGCGTCTGTGGCTTGATCCAATCAAATGGGCGCTAGAACGTCACGGCGATGGTGTTGGCTCGGGGGAGAGGAGTGTTGAACATCCGCCTTGCCCCTCCTCTGTTTCGCACAGGTGACAGGTCATCAATGGGTGCGGCTGGACGAGTTAGAGGAAGAGGGCGTTCCCGCTCTGTACGTCGTGAGAGAATAGGGAGATCGATAACCTTGCTTGCGCGGAAGAGCAGTTGTGGTGAGGTGTCTGCACCCGCGCGCTATTGGGTTGTGGATCGATAGAGTGGTGTTCGCTGGTCGCATAGTTAGCGGGCTAAGGGCCCTGTGGGCCCGTAAATCACGCTCCGGCGAGGGTACGGCTGTCTACTACGTGTTAGGAAGTAAACACAAACAAATGGATCGGATCTGACCTTTATCCACGCCCTTCTTGTCGCCTTTTGATAAATAGGCACCGGGGGGAAGGCAATGATGCTGGCTCCCCAAGAGTGTAATTTTGATCTCTAATTGGTGGGAGAGTGGTATTTGGCTCCTATCGGTGGGCCCTTCCGATATTATGTTCCTTCTATTACTGTGGTGGGGTAGGCAGGTTCTACTCTGTCATTTAAGCTAATACTGGAATGAATTAACCCTTCAAAGCGCCAACGTGGTTTAGAGCGTGGATGTAACCCACTTTAGAGGTTAGTGTCCTCAAAACCTTGCCGTGGAGATGATGGCGCAACGGCTGAAGGGCCTAGACACTGGCAAATCATTTTGGCTGTCGGTAATTGGAAGGATTCCCTCTTGCTGGCCATAGCGGAGAGGATTGAAAGTCAGTTTCTTCCAAAAGGCTAAAGATGCGTGCACTTATCCCTCTCGAAGCCCTGTAGTGAATCTCTCATGCATGGACGTTACATGTGTGACGCACGCGTCACGCATATGTGACGCAGGTGACGAGTGTGTTGCTTGTGCGAATGAACGGAGGCTAGGGTTGAGATAAAGGCGAAATAAGCGTTTGATAAAAGCTTTAACCAGTGGTTACGCTGACAGAATTAGATCAGTAGATGAAAAGAAACACCGTTTGACCATCCACCCAATCAACACAAACATTCGACTAATCTCTATACCTGAAGCAATTCAATTTATTGTTGCATATTGTCTTCGTAAGTTAAGCATTTCTGCACGCATTTATGTAAGCATGGCTGCACATGCACGCATAAAGCAGGCCTGTGGAGATGCACGGAAAGCGCGATGCAGAGGTCAGTGCAGTTCAAGCCAATGTAACAGTTCTCGTCTCAACATGAACCAAAAGGCCAACAGAAAAAAAGTAGAAACTTCTACATGCCACAAAAACACCTCTGTGTACTTGTGTTAGCGCCTATGTTCATCCCCCTAAGTTTGTCCCTCTTTCCGTTTACTTCAAGTGACCTCAACGGTGGAGGTGGATGAGGTGGCCAGGCCTCTTAAAGTGCACAAACCAGAAGGAAAACAATGGTGATTAAAAATAATTCAGAGGTCACTTCCTACCTCGGCTAATGCCATGACAACTGGTGGTTTGGGCCCTTCACTTCTTTTAGCACTACCTCGTCCCGCGGACAGATTGGCTGTGTTTGGATCACTAAAATGAAAGTGTGCGATTCGCTCGCTGATTATGATTGTGTGTCTCTAGGTAGCACAAGGTCCTGTAAAATTGGTGGATGCTGGCTGAGGCGCATGAAGCGGCATGAAGGAGGAGGCCTTCCGGCATATTACTTTCGAATGCCAAAAGCCACTTTCAAGTTAGTGTTTCACGATTCGATGCGACCGACCTGCTTTTTCATAAAAACATCCAAATAAAATTGTACGACACTTAAAATCCATTGCTAAAAGACATACCAAAGTGGCGGACTAGTGATCACGGTGAATGGATACTTTGTTTAAATGCATGTTTACCTAGGCGGACACTTCAGGCTTTGCGAGTTTTACTTCTGTCCTGCATGGCGTTGCTTCGGGCTGTCGGTGGCCGCTCAGACCGACAGGTTCTTGATTCATTACGCCTCCTCAGCGGGGACGCAGGAAGCTCCACGATTTACGACCTGGATAATGCGTACCATGAAAAAATACATTGTCAAAATTAAAAGGTTACATCAATGCTAAGAGTTGTAGAACGAATTTAAACCGCAAAACAAGCTTTTATGGTCAATTTAGGAATTTTGAATAGCTGAAGCGCCTTAGATCTGTCGCGGTTAATTAATGAGCCGAAGGAATCGTAAATAGTTGTGTGGGTAAGCTTTGTTTGACTGCCGCTTAAGGTTGCTTGAGTGGCCGTATCGGTCGGTTCGGCTGGGGGTTGGCCTTGGGCCGGGGCAGCTGCTCCGCTCCCTCTTTTGCCTTCGCAGCAGTTCCAGAACGCTACAATATGGTTGGCTCCGTGAAAATCGCTTCAAGCAGGCGAAGAAGAAACTGGTCCAGGCTAAATAAAAGAGCCCTTAAAATCTAGTTAAAGTATGGCCACACCTGAAGGCTCCATAAGGTTAATCGAAATTGACAATGTAAGCATAGGAATGGTGGCTGATGCCTCCGAGAATTGAAGGCTCCGCGTCAGTAGGTGGACAATCGAAGTAGGCAGGATTCTCAAGCAGGCCTCCAACGCCCGGAGTCAATTAACCACTGATGGGTGTTGCTGGTGGGTAGACATCAAACTTTACCCATCCATCCCTTCGTCAAAGTGGAAGTAAGGAGTAAGCTTCACGCATTATCTCACTTGACTCTCAAAAATTTGCTATTGTCAATCCACTTCTGATGAGTACTAATTTGTCGGCACAAGAACTTTTTAATCGCAGAAACACAATTTCTTCCACTTCAAGTATGCTTAAATGTTTACTAAACTTTTCACAAAAAAAAACAATAAGAACAGATGAGAAAAAAGTTGATTCTTCATGACGGAATAGTACCACGATGATGCTTGCAACGCATAGAATATCTTCTCCCAGGGCACCCTCGATAGCCTTGAAGCGCCAACTCAACAGCCATTCTTGCATCCTGACAGAGAAGGAGGCTCTGCCAAAACGGCCTAGTTTTTACGGGAACCTGAGCTCCCCTCCAATCGATCACGGTTCGAAGAGGCGGGTACGCGCACGCACGCACGCACGCGCAGCGCATGCATGCGTCCGTACCAACACGCACACACAAACCGATCTGACTCACTCCTACATCCCCTGCCGTCCTATGGTCGATAAATCGATCAAGGGCTAGGTAAGTGGTTGTGCCGGTCCCCAACCGCATAGACGCATGCTGACAGTGGCAATAATTAATTTAGGCAGGAGTAGTGGCAGCTGCTACCTTTGATATCCATTATTCTACCCAAACAATGTCCGGCGGCAGCTATTCCCACAAGGCAACCTACCCTCCCCCTCTCCCCGGCTGGCGACTGCAAATACTGCTACTACTCAACGGGCCTGAGTCATACGGGGTGAGAGAGCGATGACGAGCCAGGAGTAGACACTAAACTTAAAGTCGTGTTAGTACAGGTTCCCTCTTTCTCTCGCGCGCGCTCTCCATCAGCCGTGTTTTAAGTATTGGGTCAAAGCTTCTTTAGCCTGCTCCTTCCCCACGGACTGAACAGTCTTTCCAGACTGTGGTGATGCTGATAGGTGGAGGGAACCGTTCTGTCCAGAAATGATGTGGAAGGCGTCCCTTTGTTTATCGGGTGTCGAGGTCTAGGATTTGGACACAGACCAGTGACTAAGTAGCATGAACTAGTGGCTCAGAAGATGGTATCGTCCAGTTTCTCTTTGCGTATAATGAGCTCTAGTGCGCTAGCGACTCCTGTAGGGTACCGAACACAGGATTGATGAAAATAGCCTCATTATAAGCGGGAAGGGGGACATGCTTCACTGCGGTGGGCTCTGGTGATCCCTCTGATCCACCCTCCACGCAGTGGAATCATTTTCTAGCCCCGCAAGAAGGCGTCTCAACTCAATCATTTTTGTGCCAGCACTGAGTATTTCCTTTGGACTGGAATACACTAGAGAAAGAAAGTGCCTCACAATCCACTCCTTTAATCCAAGTTTAATGCCTCCTCTCAGTGCTCTCACCCTCTCATCCACCTCGGTCATGCTCAGATCCGCAAAGCGTAGACTGCTACCAGACCTACCACAAATGCAGTTCATTTTTAAGCGCTCAATCTTGCCCCATCGCTTACTGCGGTGAAGAGTGTGCCTTTTCCCAGTTCCACAGCGTTGCCAAGTGAACAGTCAATCCACTTGGAAGGCAACATTCCTTGAAGCACTATATTTCCCACAAGGTGTAAAATATCTCTGAGCTACCCCTGAACCCAAAGTGTGTAAACCCATTTGAAACTGTGGAAATTATGCGAAGAAAATTATGAAAATTATGTGCCACTCTCTCTTTGAGGTGGTCACTTACCGATTGCGCGGGCAGATTGAGCTGGAAACACCGGTAATGCACCATCTGCTGTCAACTTGACAACTTCGTGATATTTTTATTTTGACATGCATATTTTTGCCTCCATCCTTTCAATGATAATTCCAATAACGATTTTTGAAGCCTTAAAACTCGGTGTCCTAGCATTCTACGGGAGATGGAGTATGGCTCCCCATATTCTTCCTGATGAAGAATCGTACTACTGAAAACATAAGTAGGGTGTTACCGATCACAGAAATTCACAATCGGCACATAACAAGATTCACGACCAGTTTTTCAAAAAAACAAACCGAATCGGACCAGAAACCGCCCTATATTACTTTGCGCTACTCACATTCCGCATGAGTAGTCTTTCTGTGGAGAATAAGGCAGGGCTCAGTGCCTCGTTTTTATGATCAAAATGAAGGATACTGGAGCAGCCAAAAAAATTACGAAAGAGTGAGACCTCTTGAATCAAGCATAAAATAACTTAGTAAAATACTTCATGCACTGAAACAATCTCCACTCAAATCTATACACACCACCTTCCAAGAAGATGAAGCCTTGCTATGGATTTCACTAACCACACAAAATCTACCTCTCGAAATCAGAAACCTAGACCTAGCTACCCGTTTTACTGAAGTAAGGAAATGGCAATGATGCTGACTCTTGGACATACCAAGGGATGCAAAGAAAGTGCAAACCTTCTCACAGGCGAATTTGATGGGTGTATGGTGCATAGAATCTATGCATTGTCTGTTGGACACTGCTGAGCTGTATGATTACTGGGTAGATGGATGTAGCGTCTAGCCCTCAGGAGGTGGACGGCTGCGTTTGCGGTCTACCACGCGCACCCGAATGCCCAGCTAGCATGGCGGTGGGGGACGTGAAGAGGTGGGTGACTCTTCTCTGTGCAGTGTGGTGCATGGAATGGTTAAAGTACAAAAGTGCCGTTTCTTATCTCCAGTCTGTAAATCAGTTAGTCAGGGTCAAAAGCTTGCATAATTTCAAACTTATTAAAAGTCAACCATTGAGAGATGTCGTGGAGGTGATGCTCGTCTACTCAAAAACCCTCTTCCATGGTGTCATAGTGAATAGTGCATTTCTGGGTGTTATTTTCTGTTGCTACCCTCCCGGAGCATTCTAATCGGATTGAACTTGCTTTGAAATGAAGGCGAATTGGATTACAGCAGTCTAAAAAGGTGTTTACCGAACGTCTAAAGTGCGAGGTAAATGTGATAGAGCACAACAAAGGGTAAACCATTGTACTGCTAGAATGTAGTCACATAAACAATCACAGGCAGTTCACAAATTATTGGCGTCTAATGAGTGTATTGGTATTAGGTACCACTTGAATGCCATCCACTTTTAACCCGGTTGTCTTTTCCTTATTGTTTTCGTTGCGCCATAGGGGTGAATGGCAAGATGATATGTCTAATCATGATAATTTAGCAGTGTCAAAGGTTCTTGCTTTACTAAACTGAGATATGGTAGCATAGGCCCTTGACATAACTCGTGGAAGACTGCTAAGTCTAAAAAATCTCTTCCTAATTTCTACGACTTAAAAGAGCACCTTCCATGGGGCCCCATTCGAAGCCGATTTGAAATTTCTATAGCCCGGTCTAGCTGTAGTAATAACCTTTAACAAGGATTTGCCTCTCAAAACACATTTACTTGGCGACCAGGCTATGAGAGCGGGACGGATACCACAGATTATGCATTAAATTACCGAAAATTTTAGATAACCTCACTCTTATAGCACATTTTCTGTTAGCGGATGGAGTTACCTGACCGTTTATTATCCACACGACAGCCAAATCACAGCCGTCTAGAAATTTCGACACTGCCATGCTCAATTAGGATGTTCAAACTGATGCCATCACCGAGTCATCCACCATCCAAATGACCATTTCTTAGTTTGTTTAGTAACGATTTGTTCATTGAATATGGGTTAGGGTGCGAGTAGGGTAATAAAAAGTTATCATATGTGAAGGACAATAAAAGGATTAATTTTCCAGTTATATCGCTCATTCTTGTACATCGCTAACAAGATGCCACAGCCAGCTTTTAAGATAATATAAAATGCTTACTTACATAATTTCAATAGCATATAATAAAAGCAAAGATTGGAATGCCATTGAAAAATCAATACCTATTTTCACTACCCAGGCTCCTTTAAGATGCCGGATTTTTAAGAATTCTTGTTGGTTTTAAATTGGCTTCTGTAAACTAAGGCGAGTTGTTGATTCGGCCCTTTTTTGTGAAACGTGACCAAAATCAAGAGATATTCTAGCATTTACCTTCAGATTTTATTCGTCCAACCTTATGTTTTTCAATCAGTGGAACATCTGCATTGTCATACAGTCGATAAAAGTACTCTTCGTTGCAGGCTTTGGTGCTATGTTACTTGGCATTACATCGTGTCATTTGCAACACAAAAGATATGCCCTGGTCTCCGAAGAGAAGCGAAGAGTCAATTTGCATAAATCTGCAAGCAGCGATAGCAGAACAGAGGAGTCGGTGGGAGGGAGGAATAGAGAAGGAGCGGATTGCAATAAGGCGACGCCCTACAGCGTCATTACTACCAGTTTCGGTGGTGGCTGTCAATACCTCAGTAAACTCGAGTATTTCCAATCGTGTATGCACATAGAGATACTTTGGCAACAACACTTTTCGCAACAAACCTCCAGTAGTTCTCTGCCACTACATTCTCATCTTTTATTGTCACCACAATGGCGGTTGATAACTACACTGTTGTTGCAATGCTGTCAAGTCTTTGAAGTTAAACATCTCAGGGTGCCGTCCTTTTATTCACGGGAACTTCTTTCACCATACGTGTGAAAGGTTGCAGATACTCAGTTCTCCGTCTAGTTAATTACCACATCACTCAGCCTAATTGAGTCATTGCTTTATTCTTTGGCATAAAAAGTAAGTACTCACCGTTCACATCCCTTTGCACGAGATTACTATCAGTCGTTAATGCACAAGCAAAAGTTGCTTACTCACAAGGCTGTGTCATAGTGTCTGTTGCAGTCACCTAAGATTGACAGTAACGTGAAGTTTAATTCACTCACTGACTCATTCGTCCTCCCCTCAGTTTTAGTAAAATGTGTTTACGTAAGCACCATTCCCGGTTTCATATTTTATGACAGCTACTAGTTTCTTTGGGATAGGAAACTTTGTGAGTGCAGTCCACACACACGATGAAGTTACCTCAGTGTCCAACGCCTTAAACGCGTTCAAGCAGGCAAAAACGCTTTTATCATAAGTTAAATTTGCCAAATGATCTATTCCTGCTAACGATATCTGGTCTCCAAGGCAAGTTAATCAATGTGATGCACGTCGTTAACGTCTCAGCTTCTCTCTAACAGTCGCTGGTCATCGCATCGGATTTGAGCACAAAATATAAGTGATGCATCAAATAATAATATTAAGTCACAAATTTCAATCTCAGATAGCTTGGGAAGCCTGATCCGTGTTGGTGCCTGCTCGATTTTCAGTGACAGCACAGAGTAGAAGGCACGCACAACGACGTACGCACGCTTCCAAACGTTGATTGGTTGATGACACTTGCTAGTGAGTGTTGAGGTCTTCATATTGGCACTGAAGCAGTTAGTTGTAGCATTGGCACACAAGAGAAAAGACAATGGGATCAAGTTTCTCAAAATCCTCAACCGACTCCACTGCAAACACAGGAGAAGGACATGAGACCACCTTCCAACAGTTTACCAACTCGGTCCGTCGTTCATTTCGTGTCAAACGGCATAACTCGGGTAATGCGAACAGATCCAGCCTGCGTAGCCAAACTTCAGCCGATGGATTGACAAACGCTTCAACTCGTGTGCGTCCAGGCATACCAGAAAGCTTCCATCACAAGACCGCCGCGAATGTAACACCTGCGACAGTTCCTAAAGAGACAGTAGAACAATCTGCTAAATCTCCCACCACTCCTGCCAACACCAAAGTTGCTGCACCAAAGGCACCCGAAGTAGCACCAGCTATTGCAAGAGTGACAGAGGCACCAAAAAATACGGCATTCAAGCCGGAGTCACCAAAGGACGTGAAAAGGGAAGAGGAGAGGAAAGGAGAGATGAATAAAGCAATGGATATGTTGAAAGGGGCCATTAGTGCAGGCGAAGAACAGGTGGAGAAGAAAAATGACAAGAAGACTGAAGAAATAGGTGGTGGAGAGGAGGAAAAACTTCATCACGTGGGGAACATCCTTTCCCAGTTGGCACCCACAGATATATCAGATGATAAATCGCCTGAGACAGACACACCGAAGAAACCAGTAGTAAGTCTAATGGCTGCACTGGAGAAGCGGAGGATGGAGAAAGAAAAAGAGGAGGAGAAGGAGGAAGATGATGAGGAGAATAAAGATTCAACCCTTACACATGGAGTGACAAACGTGTTGGAAAGCATTGCAGCCCAGTCGCTGTCAGTCAAATCAAAGGAGGCTGCTGTCTTGATGTCGGCATTTACTCTCCCACCTCAACCACAAGCCGAGGTAAGGGCGGAGGAGCAGAAAGAGAAGGAAGAGAAGAAGGATAAGGAGGAGAAGAAGGAAGAAGAGGAGGAGGTAAAACCGGAAGAAGATAAGAGAGGCAAAGAGGAGGTGGAGGAAAATGAGCATCAAAAAGAGGGAGAAGGCAAGAAAGTGGAAGAGGATGAGGGGAAGAAGCATCAGGAGGAGAAAGAACGTGGAAGGGAAGGAGAGGATGAAAAATACGAGGAGTGGAAAGAAGAGAAATACAATTAGAGTGGTGGAGGAACAAAAGTCTATCCAGAGTTATGTACCTGTTTATTTTATGTCCTTCGTACTTTTGCCCATAATCTATACATTATCTACCTTTTCACCCTTTTTATTTTTTGTTACTCATTGTTGGCCTAAAAGGGTTGCATTTACCACGAGATGCAGGCTTACGTAGCAGGTGAGGCCTAAAAGGGTCAGGCAAGCCAACCCTCAAAATGACCCCATGGGTATGCCTTTCAAACCAGATGTATCCACTCAGCTAGCTCCGCACCACGGCTGCGGCTTAATTCACACCGTTGCGAATAAGCACGAAGTTAAGAAGAAAACGCCACGCTTGCTCCTCTACCCTGGATTAACTGTGACTTGGCAATGGCAAAAACCCTTGCGCAAAATGTTGGCTCGTGAGCAGACAGGGCTAATGGAAAAAAACACAGTCAAAATGCAGAAGATGGTAGGCGTAAACACTGTATGAATTTGAGTTACACATAACTTGTTAAACGTGGAAATAGATATGGCTTGGGGTGGAATTGAAGGTCAGAGGAGTCTGGCGGTCTCAAAGGCACTGCGGTTATGCTATTTAGGAAGGAGATCAAGAATCTAGCTTCCCTTTAAGCAGGCTATGCAGTGACACCACGGTGAGGGGCTAAGGCAAAAGAATTTAATTGTGTAGGCGGACCTACCGCATGTTCTTTAAAGTTGATTTACTACGCTGCCTGCCATTTTCTGCGCAGACGTGTACTCCACTGCCTTGCATCCATCGACAGGCGCGCCTCAGTCTCTCCATGCGGTGCTTGCTACTGCACTCTCCACTACACTCCACCTATTCTCAACTCGCTGCCATGCCATCTGTCGTCGAGGCGGTGTGTGCCATCCAGGCTCCCTTCCTCGGCTTCTGCCTCCAACCTTTGGCGTTCTGAGGCGGTGCTGCACGTGGCAACAGGACCCACCATCCACAAACAAGGTGACACCTCAACACCGCATCACACTGCTCTACAGAATGCGGGACACACGTGAGTGAGGATGGAAGCTGGCAAGGCAAGTGGACGTCACTGCTGATGATATGCAATAAACAGACAGACCGACTGCGTTGTGGTGAGGACAGCCATTGGCACCTCACTCCAACTCTCCTTGGGCAGATGCATAGCCTATCGTCTGACCCAGACCATTTCCTCACTACTCTACTCTTCATTCCTCACTTCTATGGTGCACGCTGCTTCCTTTCCACAACACAATTCGCCATCTGCCATCATTCTGCCATCTGCCACTTTACTCATGCAAGTGTGTACATGTGTGTGTGTGTGTGTGTGTGTGTAGTGGACCAAAATTGCAGTCTTTAGCCATGATTCATTCACTTGCTGCCAGTGCAGCAGCAGACTGACTCAGACGCCCATCATCTCACTAATCTACGCAACACAGCTGAAGACTATGCAAAGTCGACGCCCTCATAAGGAGCAGGCATCACACATTTTGCACTGATCACTCACTCACATATAGCTTCTATTCCTACAAAAGAGTGTGAGTTCTCACACAATATGTCTGTGGAAATAGTTGCGCCTGTTTAGGCCTCGGCCGTAGGAGTGGGATTGCACACGGAGCCGAGGGGACAGTTTGTCAGTTAGCGAGGCGGAAGTTGGGGTGACTGCGCCAGAAATCTTTGCTAAGCAAAGTACAGTAAAGAGCTTTTGTCTCCTGCGAAACTCGTCATAACTTTACCTCTACTGTGCTGTATTAGGCATAACTCTTTAATAACATGCCCTTCAGGAACCCATTTGGATGTCTTTCTAAAACACAAAGAGTGCCAAACTTCAATGGCACTTCCTTTAGAGCAGTATTTACGGAAAGTTTGTGCTTACAAGTGCCTCTCCTTCATCTAAGTAACATGCAAATCCTACTCACTCTGGAGAGGTCAAAGTTAGTAAAATAGCAAAACTAGATTTATTGTAGCTGCAGCTAAGTAAGTGAAGGGATGGTACAATAGTATTTTGGAAAAGATCTGGTGTTTAACTCCGCTTTGGAAAACTGATGATGCCTTCATGGCCATGAAGCTTGTCAAACCTGCTCTCTTGACACCTGAAGGTACGATCCCAATATGCAGCTGCAGCAAGTAGTCGAGAAATATCAAAATCTGCCTTCCTACCATTACCTGATGAAGAACCTAATTTGACTATCAGTACAGATTTGGAAATCTGGACCAGATGCGAAGTCAATACTACCCTAAACCCCCCTTCGTAAAGCTGCTAACTTCTTCTCACACCGACTCATTGCAACCAAGGCTACGAGGGATGCTAAAAAGATCTCTAAAGTTTCTTTTACCATTCATTCGATTCTTCTGGCATCCTAAGTTGGCACAGTTTGTACTTTTGGCTTGCGGTAAATAGCCTATCAAGTATCTCTACGGCAACGGATACTCTAAAATCTACTCCAAATATCACAATAAACCCTTAAAATGCTTCATATATGCGCAAAACCCCCAGGCATTCTTGCAAAGCATCCTTGTCACTCTAAACCGATCAACCAATGAGATTGCAGTCCCTCCTCCAAACTCCACCAACCACAAATAAGGTAAGGATTTGAAGTAGCCCAATTTCATTTATAATAATTTTTTTAAATAAAAGAAATAGACAAGAAGTATATTGACTTGCGCATAGTTCTGTGCTGATTTCGATTTAAGAGGTGCAGCATCACCAGCCATCTTCTTGAGGCTCAGCAATCATGTATGCTAGCTTAGGCGACAAATTTTTTTCGTTTTATGCAATTTTTCAAAGTATGTCACAGCAATTTATATATTTATGTGCACTATAAGATGGAAATGAAAGGCCCAGGACATTTTTTTAAAAAATTTCCTCGATTTGACGCTACATAGTTACTTAGGTTACTTCATTTTTAACCACCTTGTAGTAAAATTTATTTAGAGATCAATCTACGTAGGGGTGAAATAACTACCTTACACACAGGCACACACTTTGGCACTGGTATTTTTTACAGCACGCCTTAAGTCCTTTTTCGCTACTGGATTCCTCGCCCTCATTGCATCCTATCGCCTATCTCCACGCTGCTGCCGTGCTTTAGCTGCACCGTTGTTGTGGCGTCGGCAAAGTTTTTGAAGCCGAAATCACATAACACCGTCTTTCTACTCGTCTTCCACCTCAGGAGAGTAGATGTCACTACTCTGCCAATTTGATTGTCACGAGGCTTTGCATGATCGAGTTGACTTTGGGGACAATGAAGAGCCAGGCAACCACTCACCTTTTTCACACCTCTTCGTACACATTCTTATCAAGCGTTGTTGAACAAGTGAGAGTTTTACGGTGTCTAGTAAAATCATAAAAAAAATTAACGGCAGCACCGCACGCACTCGCGGGCTTACTCGTCCTGCCCTTCTTGTTTCAGTAGTTAAAGCCGGTTTCCGTTATCTTATTTTTTTTGACACTGGATGTTCACCTTAAAGTCCTACTCCAGAGAGGTCTCTGGCGAGAAGTTGAAGAATTCGTCCTTTCAGTCCGCGCATGTCGCCTCAAACCGATGAATGCATCAAACCATCAGTTTCACAGCCACTGAAGCTGACAGCAGCCGCTGCCAGAAAGTAAATCCACCGATTTGGTGTAAATTCTGATCACCCGTTCAGGTTCCTTAGTGTCCTCCATTATATCTGATTGAAGCATTTGAATCTGATTGAGGACCAGATTAATGCTCGCATAACTGGAATATAAAGTGCCTCCAGCGAGGACAATAAAGCTTTTCCCATCACAGCAATCTACGAAGCAAAAGACATTGTTGTTTTGTTGATGTCGTTGAGGTAAAAATACATTGAAATTCGAGGCCAGTGTCTATCGCATTAACTCCTTCTGCATTTAGTGTCGTCTTCCTTCTTAACTTTGGTGGTGAATTATCCCTCATGGCACTATGAACAATCACGACTTTGGTACTGCGACGGTTTTTTGCACCCCATGAAGGCCTACCCAGGCCATTCATTTTATCAAAGACTTAGCTATCCTTTCACTGAAAAAACGCACAATGGATTGATGAAAAAGAACTCCAATTTGCTAAAAAGCTTTGTAGTAATGCTGCAAAAGGATTTACATCTAAATGAAACTAAAAAAAGTGGATGACGATTGCCGTAATTTTGCCCATCCTCCAAGGGTATAGGGAGTTAACATCCCGTTTCCAAGGCTACACCTAATAGTGAGCATTCCAGCAAATGGAAGAAAAGCTGTCAAGGGCGGCCTACGAGCTCGATACTGTCAACCACTCCACAAGGAAAGCGTTGGAGAGCTCTAGCAAAGACGCTCTAATTACCTGACTACTGAAGCCTTGCCAAAAATTTGGCTAACGGCATTCTAGTGGAGTGTATGAGCTATTAACGAGGCAGAGGAGGGAGGATGGTTTAGCACAACCTGCTTGCACTATCGATGGCTGTCACGTTTGAGTAGTTAATAAATTCGAGTGCGTTGGTACCTTGCAAGGCTCTCTCTGTGCCAGTTATCTATTTTTTCACTCAGTGAGAGTTAAAATTGTGACTTGAATAATGCGATATGGTTGCTGCTTGTCAACTTGACAATCTGTCGATCGCCAATTCGCCTTGTCATCCTTGAGCTTTAAAACTTTGTGCCCCTTGTGTTAACAGGTTATTTGGGGAAGACCTGGCAGCCTGTAACAACCGACGTTACCTCATAAGCAAAAATCGACTGAGTGGATAACGCTGTGGATGCTCTACACCTCCTCATGCCCAAAGAAGACTCAACCACGTGGATTTAGCGCAGTGTACTGCAGCAGAGTAGGGCGGAGTAGTTGAGGTTGTTTTATACGTGGGAGGTGAGCCTTCAACTTTTTCCTTCTTTCAGACGCCCTGACTCTAAATCCAACACTCCTCTTGTGTTCACCTCCTCACTTTGATTTGTGGGTGATCAAGGACGAGTTTAGTTTAGCTAAGAGGCAGTTAGAAAATAAGAAGAGAATGCGAAGGTCGAGTGAGGTGAAGCTTCCTTTCCTTTTTCTCAAGCCTCAGGCACAGATTCTGCCATGAGTAAATTTTGCGGCCAAATGAGATGTGAGATCTCACTGCCTTGTAGAGGTCGAATTGACCTGATGCTGCATGACTAATTCCACTGGTGATACCTGCTTCCCACGAAGATGTCGATTTTGCACAGTCTTCAATCGTGGTGTATGCATCGAGGGTTAACGCACCAGCTGCCGCATTGGCAGCAAGTGAATGAATTCATGGCTAAAGACTGCAATTTTGGTCCACTACACACACACACACACACACACACACATGTACACACTTGCATGAGTAAAGTGGCAGATGGCAGAATGATGGCAGATGGCGAATTGTGTTGTGGAAAGGAAGCAGCGTGCACCATAGAAGTGAGGAATGAAGAGTAGAGTAGTGAGGAAATGGTCTGGGTCAGACGATAGGCTATGCATCTGCCCAAGGAGAGTTGGAGTGAGGTGCCAATGGCTGTCCTCACCACAACGCAGTCGGTCTGTCTGTTTATTGCATATCATCAGCAGTGACGTCCACTTGCCTTGCCAGCTTCCATCCTCACTCACGTGTGTCCCGCATTCTGTAGAGCAGTGTGATGCGGTGTTGAGGTGTCACCTTGTTTGTGGATGGTGGGTCCTGTTGCCACGTGCAGCACCGCCTCAGAACGCCAAAGGTTGGAGGCAGAAGCCGAGGAAGGGAGCCTGGATGGCACACACCGCCTCGACGACAGATGGCATGGCAGCGAGTTGAGAATAGGTGGAGTGTAGTGGAGAGTGCAGTAGCAAGCACCGCATGGAGAGACTGAGGCGCGCCTGTCGATGGATGCAAGGCAGTGGAGTAAATGGGTGTTGACAGACATTTGACATGCTCTTCCACCTCACTGTGCACACTGTTATCACAACCCCAACCCGAAAGCCTCGCATTTTTTAGCCTTTTTAAATGCTTTTCCAAATGCATTTCCGTGTTGAATCACAGGAAGCTGTCAGCGTCACAAGGCAACCATGTGATGACATTAAACTGCACCCCTTTTTGTCTTTGTGTCTTTAATTTCTCCCGACTAGGTCAACTTCATGAAACACTTACTCTTCTGTGTGCGTAAACAAATCGCCTAACAGTTTGCTGTTCTGCGTAAACGACTTCCGTCGCAGTCACCTAATCTAGGAGGCAATTCTTTTTTTCACAAGTTGTGCAGAACCTCGCCTTAGTCTTCATGTTTTTGAAATGCCAATAAAGAACTCCCTCTATTTGTGGTGATGGGACAAATAAATCGTTATCGTTTTCCCCAAAATTACTAGAGCTTGACAACGTTAACCAAAATAAATGTGGATAGGGAATAAAAATAATCGCAATTCATTGTTCACTACAAAGCCTCAATTGTTTGCTGGATCCTTGCAAGCATTTGCTCAACGCAAATCACGCATTAATGATTCTTGACTCAGGTAGGAATTTTGCGGCGTCACACATATGTGACACTACTTGTCAGCGATGTCAAGTCCAAAAATTTAGTGTAGATATACGGTATTCTGAAAATTTAAATCACATTTTTGTGGAATTTCCTTCACTCTCCTTATATCTACACTTCAGGAAATCTATCCATGCAACGGTGATAACGGCGATGCAATCCATGGGGAACCTCATTTACCATTATTAATGCCTCCATTTCCGCCATTAGATAGAGTGATGAATGAGTCGGCGGATGGAAGGAAACCTCGACCGAAATTCGCGTCTAGGTCTTTGCGAGTTCAAAGGAATATTCTCAAGACGACGGCTGCCATGTTGCAGCTTGTTATCTTCATTTCCTTACTCGCATTCATACGTGTTTGTCCCACAGCAGCTACAGCTTCAACACAGTGAAAGGTCTGCTCGTTCCATGTTTATATTACCCAAATGGAGGAGAGCATTAGTAGCTGAATGATTTTATCCACCTCATGACTGTTTATTTGTAAGTAACTTAAATAATAACGGGGCAGTGGAATAAATGAAATGCTTAAAGGGTTTTCAAACAGTCCCGCCTTGACAAGTTCCACAAAAATTTCGCTAATTGTCTTCACTTCAACTTAACCTCAAGGCAGCCACTTGAGACTGTTTACCTGATAAGCCCAATGCTTATGCTTTACCTTTAAGCCCTCCACTTACTTCCCTCCTAGGCGCCAGAGTGTGCATTCAACTAGAGATCTATTAACACCACCTCGGTAATGCTGAAAAACGCTTCACCTTCTGAGCCTCACAAGCCTTTCTGTGCATTTTAAGACAACTCATCTCTCCTGACACCAGTGTTCTATTTCGTAGTTCCACAATGGCTTCAAAATGAATTGCGTCCGCCATGAAGGCACACTAGACTCGCTCACAGTGCACTTGTGTGCAGCTGTCAAGTCATCGAAGTGTGCGTCGGGTGGATGTCGGATCAACTAGCTGTAGAATACGAGCATAAGTACAGGCACTGATGCCACCAAAAATGCAATAAAATCCACACTCGACTGCACAGAATTGGTAGTAAATGCGAGACAATGCCAGTGAGTGGGACTGAAACTACAAGAGGGACCAAGTGAGGATTCACTGCTTTCATAAGGCCTTGTTTATGCATTTATTAGACAAAGGATACAATAACAGAATTTTTCTAAAAAAGAAGGAAAAAATACAGTTTAAATCGAAGCGTTTGTAACAGGCAATATTACCTGCAGTAATTCGCTCTTCTATGCACGCCTACGGCAAACATCAAGATCCGCCTCAACGCATATATGACTTTCTCGCCACCGGCTCGTTGTAGCTCGCTTCACTCGAAATCTCTACTGAATCTCCACTCGTAGTGTCCATCACTGGTTTGGAGTTTCGCATTCGTGGTGTATAGGCGTCCTCCTCGAATTGCGAGTACTTTCTCACCAAATCCATTACTCCAGGTCGCTTTTCGTCTCCATTTAAAGTGGATTTGAGAAAGACGAACTTTTCACGCTCCCTTGGACGTGTAGATCCATTCACCACCTCTAAATAGTGATCTCGAGGTGACAATACACCTTCCTTTGACTGCCGTTGACCCATTTTGAATGCCTGTCGGTTCAATGAGCGCACTACATCACTGGTGTATCTTATCTGGTCGTCTGGTGACTTAACGGGAACTGGATCCGGGCGAGAAGGTTCCATGGTGAAAGGAATATACACCGGTGAAACTGACTCCAAAATTTCGCCACTGTCACTCTTGATTATGTCATAGTTATTTGACTGCCTTCTAGGCGACAATGTGTCAACTAATTGAATTGGGGTGTCATCTGTTCCACTGGATACCAAATGTACCTTTTTATTCAGTCGCATTTCATTCTCGTTTCGATAAATCTGACGTAGTGGCACTGCTGTCTGTGGTGTCATTGGTTGTGGTGGTGGCAGCTGTGGCTGTCGATATTGAAGCACGTCCCTAACACGATCTTCAATTAGTGAATACTGTCGTTCCGACGCCTCCTCCGGTGCAAAAGTAGCGAGACACGAAGTTGATCTACTTGTGCCATAAGTAGAATAATGTCCAACCGACTTATGACATCGGTGCTGCCGTCTGGACCGTTGATGTCGACCCAGGCTCTGTGAATGCCTTCCAACTGTATGGTATCCCGGTGTGGAGACATACTGACCCAAGAAGGGATCATAGTACAGGATAGGTGGAGGAGCAGGTGGATGGGAGTTAGATGATTTAGATTGTTTATTCTCCGAACCAAATCCATTCTCTGCCTGAGTGTCTATAAAACCGGAACCTCTCACAAATACTGGTTTCGCCCAACTATCCCAACTGTATGCGGAAAGGGGGTTGTAGACCGAGGAAGATGGGAACTGAGCTTTTGAGTCCGTCTTCTGGCGATCAGACGGCGGTGATGGTGATCGAGCAGCCTTGGCATCCAGTCTAGGTGGAGGCTCGGATGTTTGACGAGCACGAAAGAGTGGCTTCTCGGTGTGTTCAAATGGTGTAATGTGCTTCAGATTAACCAAAGGTGAGAAAGCTGGAGGACGAATCTGTGGAAGATGGAGTGACATAGTGGCAGGGGGTTCTCTCTCGTCTGGAAGTTTAAGGGATTCTTTTTCGCCTGAAATTTTTGGGGGTAAAGAATGCAAGACAGAAGGAGCTGTGCTCTCTTTGGTTGACAGCTTGGAACGAAGAATGTCGTCCGCGCGAAAGGAAGATGATGCCGAAAGAGCGACGGTTGGTAACATTGGTTTTTCTGTTGGTGTTCCAGACATTGGTGTTTCTGGCTGAAGGTCCTGCTGTGATTTTTGTGATGGTGGCTTCTTTTTGCCCAGGGACTGAAAGAACTCCTTTACCTTATTCCCTACGTTAGCTATAAGGAGGAAATTCCAAGACTGAAGGTAAAGTAGAGCACCAGCCATTCCAATCAACACACAGAACAACCTTATGTGCGAAAATGATGTTTGGAGCAAACCAAACCGCGTAATTCCTTGAAAAGTTATGCTGTAATGAGAGATGAGTGTGCGTCCTTGCCATTGCCAATAGCCAGACTTGTTGTTCGTGGACCAACCAGAGGCATCCACTAAGACGGCTGGCAATGACATTCAGTCTCAACACAGCATTTGTATAGCATGAAAGACAGCCGCAGGCATGCAGTTTAGTGTCTATCTTCACATCAGCTCCTTACAACTGATCATGTGAACGGAAAACACTTTGAACGCCCGCTTGATTCCAGATTCCTCATTGACTTATCATCGGTGGGACAGGCCAATCGCACAAATGGTGAATTTTCCACGAGAACAAAGACCAGCACCTTACTGTTACAGAAGAGATGCTGTAAGCTCCCCAAAATGTATGTTTCAAAGAATATGTTTGCAGTTTATCCAGGGCTTTTAATTTTATTTTTCAAAAGAAGGAATAGTTGCGCTAGGGAAACTTCCCAGGTAATCGTAATTGGGAAAAGAGGGACGAATTAAAGCAAGTCGGGGCTTTTTGTCAATGGGAATGGATAGACACGCCAATCAACTGAATGGTTGCAGCCTAAATCAATCACGGATTTGGATCAACTACCGTTTCTATCCGACGTTCCCTTATTTAGCGTGAAGGATATTGAACACAAAAGTGAGAATTACTAAAAGAGGAGAAGAAAATTGAAGAATGATAAGTAATTTCTCAAAACGAAAAAATAATTGATTCCACTAATTATCTGACCAATCGCATTGCCAAACCAATCGCAGATGTGAATCAGATGCCGTGATTGGCTGTTAGTTTCATCTCCTTTCTGGTTGATCTCATAGCTTTATCAACAAGCATGTCTGTCTACTAGCCACTCCTTTGAATGGAGTGAAATAAAAGTAACTGACAAGATGAAGGTGGACTCAAACGTGACCAAATAGCGGATGGGATATGCTGATTCGTAATGAGTGGCTCGTGATCCCATTCAATGCCTTTAATTTTGCAGTAATGGCTATATTATGCAATTTCTCAATGGAAATCTTCATTAGGCGGACTAGCTCTCATAATCTATGCAGTTGAAGACGTAAGCAGCTTCTATTACGCAGCGAAGGATTAATTATTCGCCTTCTTTTTTCGTTTTCATTGGAAGCCTCCTTAATGTAGGGATACTTTTAAAAATAAAGCTTCAAATAATCAAAATTTATAAAAATACTGCATTTTACCTATTAAATCAATGAGTTGGATGAGTGGTACGGATAGGTATCTGATCTAGACCATAGCACACCTGCCAACTCCCTTCATTCGAGAGTCAGTTCCAGGCTCAAGAGACCTTTAAGTCGACCTATGCTGAGGTGTAAATGCGTCCCATTTGAATTGGCATTAAGAAGTGGAATGAGCAATCGAACAAACTAGAAGGAACCGAAATCACTGCACTGTGATTAAGCATAGCCCTTCACAGTGATACACAGTGGGGAGACTTGTAACAGCTCAGTAAGTTAGTTCCACAGTTGCGCATGACTGGCAAAATTAAGCAGTGGAATGTGCATATTTAAACAGTAGCTCAGAAGGGTTTACTCACGCCTCTATTTAGCGTCCCGCATCTCAACTTTCATGTTGGTGGGAGGAACAATATTTACGCCATCCGTGATACAAGGCCTTCAGTCTATTTGTGCGCCACCAAACTCGTGCACCTCGTGACATCTTCATTAGTTTTGGTTGAAAAAAGCCTAACTCTCATGGTACGCCGTAAAATGTAGGATTTCATAGAGGTGCACATCGAGTTGCTTGCTTGGCAGCCTCTTTGAACTAAAGTCCTGCACCCTGGCGTACAGTGAGGATGAGAATGCCATTGAAGGAATCAAATAGTTGCATGAATGCAGTTAAGATTAGAGTGAGGGGAACTGAAAACAAAGACAAGCCCCGATGGACGACTGAATGTTTGCATGACTACCATGAAGGGAGGAGCGGTGAGGAGGTTACCATGGCTACAAAACAGAAGTACAACCTTGGTCCCAGCCGCGCTGGTATAAGGCGCTTTGCCCTAAAAGCAGCAAAGCTGCCAGAATGGTCTTCGGAGGATGAGGTAGTGCGCGGCTTAGAGGTGAGAAACCGGTTTTTGAGGTAGCGAGATATTCTTTTTGCATTGGAACAAAAGAGAACGTTATCTTGTCAGTCCAAATTGACCATCCAGGAGCGTAACATCTGTTATAGAACCAATCTACGCAGAAGGCTCCATAATTACTCTCCAAGTTGGTGTTACAGACGTGAGGTACCTGTTTCACCACTCGCTACAGTTTCAAGCAGCATAATTTCGGGTCAGTTCAATCGACAGGGCAAAGCCCTTCTGTGGGATCTAAAGCAAGCCGCCATTCAGAGCCCGAATCACCCGTTATTATGTGGTTTATCAACAGAATAGTGTTGTTCAAGTCAGGATCAACAAGATCCCGTATTCTCTAACTCCTCCAAATAATAACTAGCAGGTTATACGAAAAATTGAAAAAGCGCTAAATTAGACAACCTCCACTTCTTTAAACTAAGCCCAACCGACACTTTCTGAAGTGATGCTGAGTTCAAAGTACAAAGAGAATAAAAGGGAGGACAAAAAAGACTTATTTATAGTCATGAATGCCTGCGAACTCTTTTACATGACCCTACAAGTTTTACCATAATCACCTTTGAATATGAAAAATCTTTAGACGGTAATGAGGTATACCGGTGCAGCAACCGTGGGGAGCACCGAGGTTGAGGCGTCAACCAAAAGGACATTGAAGTCGTCTAGCAGGAAGTTTAAGAGCTATCCGGTTTAGCATTCAACATCAATGGCTTCAGTTGCCCTGCTCTGATGCCCACTGGAAGCCTCAACAAACCTCTAATGGGAGAGTCTGAACTCCTGTTTGATAGGTATCCTTTTATCAAACTAAGGCCTAAATAGGTTTAAAAAGCCCAGCACACCTCAATTTCTGACTATTACAAATAATTGAACCTAAGTCTTTAAAAATGTTGACTTTTAAGCACAAAACGCCAACCTACCAGGTGCCTGAGCTTTGGGAAAATGTCACGGAGTTAGGATTAATGGAAGGGGAAATCACCGACTCAGAGAAGGTACACCAAAGGTCAAGTGAGAGCCTTAGTCAGTCCATGATTTTTTCTCCCACCCCACTTGTTGACCAGTCGACTTCAAAGTGGTTAACTTCAAGTGGGGACCACGTGCCAGCCTTGTAGTCAGCCTCTTAGTAAGCCAAATCGACGCTACTTCGTAGCAGGGATGTCGTTCTTTTTTACGCAAGACAAATAGAGGGCAAAAAAGTTCATTTTAATGGAGTCATGAAACCAGGATGCGAAGTTGCCTTAGTAATTACAAATTACAATTAATAATTGTTTTAGTCGTATTCCTTTGTAAAAAGAGTTTCCCAACTTTTCCAAAGACACTTTCTGATTAAAACTGCGAAATTTTTTAGAGCCCTATCCTCCGGAACTTTTCGTCTTATCCGCGTTTATGGTTTCAAACCTTTGAATGGGAAGGAAGTCAGTATTATGCACTTGATACTCTCAGTGACTCAAACTACCAGTTTCATGTCCATTGACAAAAGTTCCTAAGTAATAAACTCAAATCTATCACCGATAAATCATTTAACACAACTTTTATTCTCGAGCCTTCTCAACCAATCGTTTTGCAGTAATCGATTCGCAATCCCCAATACAGCCACCTGATTGGTCAATGCCCGTGCATGTGCTAGAGCGAGGTCAAAGAGGTGTAAAAATAAGTCCAATGGTTGAGCGCCAAATATTACGCGGTAAGGTCATTTTATGGCGCTTATTTGACGACTTTATCGTTGTTCAATATACAGCCTTGCATGATGAAACAGGGAAAAATCAGGTAGTTCTTGCACCCAGTCGAATTTTGTTAGAACCATATAAAGTCAAATGTGGCAAGTTTAGGAGCTATAATGTTCCTGAAGTTTGCCATTGAATACAACCTGTCAAAATGCGCCATTAGTGAGTGAGACTTAGGCCACAATTGCATAATTCACAGGATTTGTTTAGGAGGAACAAACCCCCATGACCTAGCGCCTTCCATGGATGTGTGATGTGTGTAAACTTTGAGTGTGCGTTTTTGCATGAGTGAGCATTTAAATGCGCCTGGTGAGTAGCCATGACTCTGACTGGCTACTAGCCAATAAACAGCCGCCGTTTTTAAGTCCCTCTTCAGTGTCTGCAGAAGAGCAACGATCAATGGATGCAGCATGGAAAAGTGGAGATCTTTACTAATGGCCTAAGTTATTGACAAGGTTCCCAGCTAGTGTTAATATCTGTGGGGATTGTCAAAATCATCAATTCATTTCCAAAAAGTATTTCACATTTGCAATTTAGAGATGTTAAGTCAGTGAGCCTTCTATACTTCCATTGGCGGAAGTGGAAGAGAACTTTAAATTGTCAATTAATTAACAAGCTGTCTAAGCTGCGTCGGGTCGGTATTCAAAGGTAGGCAGAATGGTGAACCGGCATCGAAATGGTACTTAGGCAATCACCTTCAAAGATCAGTTTGTGCGATTTCTCATTGGGAAAAAGGTGAAAAATTATAAAGATAGGGAAGACAAAATGGAAGAAACGTACAAGTTTGACGCTGCATGCCTCGACTCCTGTTAGCGAATCCAAAGTGACAATTCTTTACGCAAGATTGGAGAGGCTCAAAACCTCCTGATCTACGCGGAGGAGCAGCCAATCACAATGGAGAGAGCGACTCTTTATCATGTGCCCATTCGTGGTGAAAGAAGCGCATGCCACATACATTCACATACACCGAAAATTTTCACCGATACTAACGCATACATCACCTTATCATGTTATGGCACACCCCACAGGGCATAACAATTTTCTCTCCACTTTGTACACTTAACTTCTAAGGGCTTTGAGGGTCACAGTGAAGAATAGGTCAGCGTAGTTCCCCACAAGGGCGGAGGAGGTCGTTCTGGTGAGTGAATAGCATTACGCAATTACATTTACATATAAATTAGACACAGGGGCTGTTGCTTATGCAAATACGGAATAGGTCAGCACAAAAAACAGAATTAATGACGAAAGACATTGTCTTTTACTTCAATGGGAGTCCAACAGTACGCACATACACCGAGTCCTGCTGTGGCTAAAGTTCCTTGTTCTCATCGCTACACAAATTACTAAACACCCAAAATTGTATTTACCAAAGGAAGCCCGCCGCACTTCAAGTCGTGGGAATGACGTCACATGACAGCATAAAATTCTAAGCTCCCTTTGATGGGTGCCCCTTAAAATGTGTTGGCCGAGCACTGCCCATGCCGAATGGGACTATAAAAACTAAGACCAATCAATATGCGGACGCCCAAAAAAGTAAAAAAAAAAAAAAAAACCCTTCAACTGTTTCCCATTACAGCCTGTTTGACAGGTTGAAGCCACACGCACGCATAGACGCGTAATTGTTAGCCAATCAGAAGGTGACCTTCAAGTCTTGCCTAAATAGTGGGTTTTATGACTCGCCGTTGATGTAGACAAATTGACAACGTAAGGAAACGTTGATAGGATAAACAGCTCATCCATTGCCTTGCAGACTAGCAAAAAATTTAGACCGTTTTGAAACAGCCTTTTGAACAATTTGTTGAGACACCGCCTGTCTGCATGCATGCATGGCTCATTGTAGAGCGAAACAAGGTTGATTTTCAGTCCTTTGGGGAACTTACTGTCAATTACTGTCTCAGAAATACTGCTCATAAATCATGTAACGAGAAAAACACGACTTACAATATCATACTAATGAAAGGACAAAGCTTTCAGAAGTTTCGTGGTTGTCCAATTCAGGTAAGGCAATGTGGAGGAGTAGAGAGGGTAAACAGCGACGTGGACGATCACCGATAGATCTGGGTTACAGGTATGGCAACCACTTATAATACTTCAGGTTTAAGAAATTATGGATACTGCAATGAGGCTAGTTTACAGCACCAGTAAGGTTAGGCAGGTTGAAAATGCATCGACTAAAAACAAGTTAACGAGCTGATAACGACGAACACTGGCGGCGGCTCGACGATAGCTAGAACACCAGGTATCAGATATGCTTGAGTAGAAAAGTGCAAGAAGTATTGACAGAGCGCATGCAGGAGATTGAGGGACTTGACTCACCACCGTCAACCGTGAGGCGAGAGAGAGACAATCCGACTGCTGCCTCCCCTAAAGCGGTGGACCGTGAGATGCCTACGCACTTGGCTGGCGCGTCTCATTTGCATGCAAAGGTCATGCACCAACAGCTCACCTTTCGGATTGGCCAGATGAAAGTTAACTCTCAGAGGCGTGTAACATGAAATTCCACCTAAAACTATTGGAAAAGTTGTAAGGTGAGCCCAAAGACAACTGGATTGGTGGTTGATGAGGCGTTTGAAGTTGTGGTTTAAGGATTGGCGCAAAAGTGCTGAATTTGTGAGGTAGCACTATAAAGTCGGTACAAGTAAATTTTGCATTATTTAAGGCAATTTCAAGTATTTATAGTAAAAGTGCTCAGGCATATGTGGAGTCAAATTTCCTAGGCTTAGGCGGTACCAGTCGACCTCAAGCTATAGCGCTCGCGGGCGGGATAAATTGCGCCTCAGATAGGACGAAAATAGAGAGAAAAAAAGGGGAAAGAAGTAGCTCTGAATCTCACTGCCTTTCTTTGACCGGCTCTTCGACAATCACGTTGCCCTTTGAGAAATGCAAGTGGGGATAAGGAGCAGCAGAGGGAAGGGAGCGAGGGTGGATGGGTTTAGGCCGCTTGCTTTCAGGACAACAAAATGATTGTTGATGAGGATGTCCTCTGCAGTTATTTCATTTTACACAGTGGATCAATCCATGGTTTTGCCAAAAGGTTTAATTTTACTTTTTTTAATAACTTTGTTCTTAGCTCGATTGGGTCATTTCCAATTCCCTTGTATAAGAGATGCCACGCTGACTAGAGTAGTCAAAGTAGGGTTCCCACCATCTCTCTAACATCTGTTTACTCTTGACAGGTGTTTTGATGCTTTCCAGCTACCTGTATGAAGCGCGCCGTCGCGGTTTTCGAGGGTTTTTCATGCGTATTCTGACTCTGGGTAGCCACGCTAACAGCTAAGATATAAGAAGTGAGTAAGACCATCACAGTCGCATTAAGACATGCTAATCTTCAGGCACGTTCATCAAGTAAGCCTGGTGCAAGGGTCTAAGTAAGGAAATTGGTGGCGTCACATATGTGTGACGGCTATAGTAAAATAATCAAACTACCAAAATTTGTTGCAATTTTAGCAACTTATCTGTTAGAGTGGATTTCACTTCTGAGAATTTGTAGCATCTGACTAATTTCTTCAGATGCGGGTCTTTTAGGAGGCATCAGCTCGAGCCAGTTACCTACAGAGATCTTTTGTGCCGTAAGCTTTTTTTATTAAAGGTATTTTAGAAAATATTAGAAGCCACACGAATTGTGATAGAGCTTTCCAATTTCACGAAATTAGCCCTAACTTCTTCTTCTCGTCGTAAATACTTTCCCGATTGAAGTTGGTTTTATAAAGTGGCTCACGTTACAGAGATTTTCCCATTCCGTAAATGAAGACGTGTGGTATAAAGGACTTGCAGATGCGCTAGCATAGAGAGAGCATTTGGATCACCCTATTATTTTCGCCCCAAAGAGAAGGGGAGGCAGGATGCTTCTGCAGCTTCCTCCACCCTCTGCCCATTAACAGTTCACCATTCCCATTCCTCATAAATCAGAATTGGACGCCTTTTTTGACCATTTTCAAAGTAGTTACATTAAATTTACTATAAAATGCCTTCAACACATTGAAGTTAGATAAATATTTTGTCTTCGAGCCGTTTGAAAACCCAACATAGTGGAACCTCAAAAGTTGGTGCTCAAAAGATTCCATGAGGGCATTTCGCCGCCCCATTCTACACATAATTATGCGACTGTGCAAATACGTCTGCATCTTCTCATTTCATCACCATTAGGGTAAAGTGAATAACTTAGCATGTTTGCAGTCTCCGTCTTGGCACTCAAAAGGGCGTCAATTTTGCCTTTGGCATCGAAGGCGACAAAGCTGTGAGGTGGTTACCAGGGTTCGCAGGTTTACTTTAACCTTCAAAAGGTACCCACGCCTTTGAAATGCATAGAAGAAGGTTAAAAATTTAAATGCAACTGTTTAGTTGGGATTAAAATATTTTCTCACTTTAAGTACTGATTTTTTGGGCATCACTGGGGTTGACCTACACCCTCTCCTCCCACTCTCCTCCTGCTCCCCTCCCACTCCCCCAGAGCACAGCACGGCTGAGGGTGTTGCCAAGTAGCGCTGCGAATACCACAAATCGCTTTGATAACGATTTCCACGGTTAACAATCCAAGCAACCCTCCAGCACAGAGTAACGGGTCGAGGCTCTGTGACCTCAATTTGCGGGTGAGCGGTCGGTTGTCGGTGTTGTTTACGGAAAATCAACAAATTACAAACTACCTCAGATAATAGCAGAACTGTGAACTTTCAAAGTGCATAAAGTTTTATGCTGCCGGAATGCATGTTTCCGTGTTTTATGATCATTTTGTAGATTGGCGGGATCAGCTCCAGCCCAATGCCATAAATCCAAAAGACGATGCAAAATTTCTCAACGTTTTAGCATTTTGTGATGCAAAAAACAACGCATGCAACTGATGGAAGTAAACAACTATGCTTGGATGGGTATGCCAAGTGGATATGAGGGCTTAGCAATTCATTTGCATGAATTACTAATGCACTGAATCACAGCAGTGGTGTGGTGAAAATGCGTGGGGAAAGAGGAATGATGAGGCCTAGAAGAGTTTACCACACGGCAAACCTATGCAAATTACAAGAAAAGATCTTCATTAAATTAAGTCCGCCCGAAACAAGACCTGAACGCTGTCGTATGTTTGGGCTTAAGGCTGCTGTTGGCGCTGCGCATGTTGGACCTGTTGGATTAGGCCAACACGCATACACCGACCTGCCTCTTTTGGCAATTCTTCCAGTTTTCCAGCTTTTCTGTTCAAATCCGGGTTTCGGGGAGCGGACCGCACGTACACGACACCAAACAGCCGCATACGACTTGTCTCGTCAAAAGTTTCACGCTTACAAGCGATTCAGTTAGCCTTTTTTATTTTTATGTCAACCGAGCTTAACACTAACAACTATACGTTAATTTTGCATTAATCTGATTTATTTCCAGACATAAAGAAGGCCAAGACAAAGTGGGTGAGTTAGCGAGAGTGGGGGCCACTCCACTTGAATCGTCTCCATACTATTTGGCAAGGCGGATGGAACATTTCCTCAAAAGTTAACAGACTCCCCGTGGTACTTTCGATAGAGAAAGTAGATGGCCAAAACAATGCATAGGACAACGACAGCCATCACACCGCCGGCTATGGCTCCAATCTTTTCTGCCTTTTGATACTTCTCGGTAAAATCCTTGGCCGAAGAGCTGGCGTTCAAACTCAGCGGTGCAGATGGATTTTTCTCGTCGACAAAAACGATGATCTCTGGAAAATCCGTTGTAGTAGTGGCTGTTGTCCACTCGACTGTCTCGTTCAATGTTGGCGATGTGGTAATATTGGTGTCTGTAGTAAAGTTCGTTCCAATGATTGTCTCCGTGGCATTAAGTGGTATCGTTGTGGAAGCAAAGTTGGGAGGAGGGACGACACTTTCAGTGACATTTATTAACGTAACGCCTAAAGCCGAGGAGAAAGTGAAGAAATGTTCTTTGAAAATTTCTACACAGTGATAGACCAATCTCATAGCTAGGAGTTTACACGTTCATGCTGAGATTCGGCTAATCCAAATAAAAAGGGGGGAAGTTTTGTCCGATTAAGCCTAACTTTTGGGAAAAAAATTAGATTTTGATACTTATAAACACTGGGAAACTAAAACCCTAAATGGAAATGAAATTGTCTGCTGAATGCACGACGCAAGTACAAACTGCAATCTCACATTTAGGTAAATGCCAAAATAAATGAAAACAAGTGAGTCAGTTGGATGAGGTCAGCTCTGGTTCATGTGGAATACAAAATATGCTTTGGAGTCAGAAACGATTGCCCACTTACAAGAGTGACTGTTGTCGAGTGTTTATTTACTTAATTTATATAAGTAGCAGGAGTGCGCTAAGTACGATATCAAAGCATTCCATGTAATTTACACACTTTATGCAAAAAATTTCCTCAGGTGCCTTTGAAATGTGTGGTTTAAGAGTGAGAATTAGAGACTCACGAGTGAGGCAAATCTCCACAAGACCCTAATCTAAATGAGGATACAAAACACATTCACAATCTTTTTCTGAACATTTGATGGCTCATTAACTGGCGCAGCTAGGCAGTTTGCATTAAAATTTATTAAAATTCAGTTCAGCCTTGAGGTGTGTTGCTCTGCTGGGTGAAGAAAGGCGTGTCCTCAGCCTAAACAGAGGATTGCGGAGCTCTAACCTAAGCGTGACTCATGTCGGCTAGACGAAAGCCCATCCATAACCTAGACACTAACCGCCGGCTTAGAATTACGCAGCGTCATCTCCAGACGTGCGCCCACGCCTACAGCGTCGCTCTTACACGGCGCACAGTTTGTGTGAATTTTGCAACGATCTTGATTTGCGGAAAGCTTTGAATTTCGTTACTGGAATGGGCATTCACTACCAGGAGAAGGAACTTGCATAGCAAATTACACATTCTCGGTATGTTCTTGCGCTCGAAGAAGACATTAATTTGTAAAAACGATTACTAGCTTAAATAGAAGTGCTTTGATTTGACAGGAGAAGAGAAAATTGGTTTTCGTATCATGCTGTCAGTCAGTGTCATGTTTTGACGCGTATATCCACGCCGCCTCCTTTGTGACTATAAAGTGGATTGGGCTGGCATTTAAGGTGGGACTCTTGGTGAGTTTCTACACCCGAAGGTGGCTTTCTGACCACTAGCATAAAAATTACATCACCCTTTGTTTCCTCGAACATCAAAAACATTCGACGTAGGTAAATGGCCTTTTGACTGAGAAGTGACTGGCGTCTGAGTGGCTGTGAAAGTGTCATGGTAATACAACACTTTGTGGGCTAACTGGAGACAATTTGACGAAAGGTCTACTTTCCACCTCATTTACACAAAGGAATGTGGGAAGTCTCCGTCGTTCAGTCATAAATCCTCAATAATCATATTTGTAAAAATATGTTAAAAGAGGGTTACCGTGGCAATCCCAAAACTCGCTATTTATGAGGTGGTACACAGCAAAAAAGTGACTTCATTATAAGAATGGTAGCCAAAAAGAAATATGGCCTAAATTTGTTGAATACTCGTTCATACCTTTAGAGAGTTTTGACGTAAAAACAGATAGACATTCCTAGATGGGTGCGCTGATTACATTTAAGTAGTATTTCCAGTACATTAAATTAAATCAGCCATTATAAAGGACATGGAAAAAGGGAAAAAAATGGATTAATGAAAGCACTAAATAATGAGAGAAGATTGCATACGGACCTCTCTAACTAGGAAATTAAAATAGTGACTTTCTATGCATAAAGTTGGGAAGAAGAAAAGGGATGAAGTGTATCAAAAAAATGTGTTCCCCACCTGCAATGGGAAGGAGACAGAGAGCAGCACAAAGGAGGCCTTTTATTAACATTTGAACTTAAGTTTAAATTTGCGAATGGTGGTGGGTAGTGGCTGTTGCTCTCAGGTGCGTGTGTTACATTTAACTCGTCGTGCTGTGAGTCGCTGGCTGTGCTGAGCGGAGGATTGGTAAATAGAGCCTGACAACCTTTGGACCCACCGATCTACTGACCAATCAATAACACATCTCTGCCAGTCATTTGGGTACAATCCGTACTCAAAGTCAATGTGACACGAAGGCGCATTCATGTGACGCAAAAGTTGGGAGTGGACTTTTCGAGTTTACCGACGCGGGCACGAGGGGACTGGGAGGCAACCGCCTGTGACAAAAAAGGCTAGTAGCTGCTGTCAACTATCCACTTAGCCATTCCGCATCCATCTACCCACATTATACATTTAGTAAAATCGCAGTCTCATACTGTTTTTCTTCATTTGGACATAGCAAAGTTAGTTCCACACCTTGTTGGATTTTATTGCCGCCTTATAAATTAGCTGATTTCATTTCTTTTTGTTTGTATTGACAGAAATGCTCTAACCATTCGAAACGCCTAGGTCGTACCAGAGATTGGAGAGAAAACAATGTCCTTTGTTACCTTAAGTGGTGCACTGCTAGAGCCAGTATCTAGTGGAAGACTGGCACACCTGAGCCATCCCGGGGCAGTTATTGGCCGAAATCTCAAAGCCTTGTGATAACCAAGTTAACTTTTGCTTAGAAATCTGGGGTTGAGATGACTGAGGATTGTGGGAGCGCTATCAACACCGAGGCCTCTTACTCTTTAGTAGCCGAGCGATCAATCAACACATCTTCTTTCCTGTTAACAACAGTTGCTCCCACTGTTGCCTGTCAACCACAACATGCAGATTCGCCTCTGTCAGCAGTTTAAGTTGAACACCTTCGCCTGTCTCCTTGTGCAAGTGATTTGAGGCATGCAGCTCCTCTGGCGTCTTTGGGGACATGTCCTTCATTCCAGTAAGATATTACAACACTTTCTACTTACTACGTGGCAGTAAAGAGGCTGCCGCATTGCAGGAGACGACACTCAATTGGCTGTGACAAGTGTAGCAGTTTGAATGCGACCTTAGCAACAGAACAGGACTGGTGACCCCAGATTTTTATGCATCAACAAATGCGACATAGAAGGGGCACCAACTTCTAGTACAAATTTGTTTACTATTCTCCATGGCCTTTTCCACAAACTCTACTCACAATTTCCATTCTTCCTCCCTGAATAATTAGGAAGCAATTAATGGGAAGTACGAGTCTTTGAGAAGGAAATTTTGCCCAGGTTGCTAAAGCGGGGCGACTGGATTAGAGGGTGCCACTAGGATGAAGCCTTGCTGTCAAGACGCATTTGGATTTGAACCTATTTCAAGGAAAAAAAGGAGAACACCGATTGGGCCGTCAATCACGTGGTCACTCAGAGAGGCAGGCGGGGAGTTGTTAGGTCTGTCGTCGTGTTTGGCAGCGCCACAACACATAAGACATGATTGCCAAACTTAATTAAATAAATCACGCAACCAGAATGGTCCGCTTCGATTGGTGCGATGTGAGGCTAAGTTGTCACCAGTGGTCAGCATGTGGATGGCTTTTGCTTGTCAATGTATGCCTGCCATCGCAAAGGCCTTGTCATAGCAAGGCTAATGTCAATGAGAGGTAGGAGATTGGCAGCCGATGCATTATTTTACTCCCATTGGCTTCATCTAAAGGAAGAAGCTGAAAAGCTGTTTGTCGAGTAGAATTCTCCTTCAACCACGAAGGGTTGTTCCACCCATCCACCCATCTACCCCTTTTCAATCCCATCCATCCATCCATCCATCCATCCATCCATCCATCCATCCATCCATCCATCCATCCATCCATCCATCCATCCATCCATCCATCCATCCATCCATCCATCCATCCATCCATCCATCCATCCATCCATCCATCCATCCATCCATCCATCCATCCATCCATCATCTACGCGCCTTTCTATCCTTCCAATTGCTCATCTGCCAATCTATTACTCCATCCACATGTCCATCAGTCTATCAACCTTCCTAATAATTCATCCGTCCCACCAACTACTCACCTCTTACTGCTCTCCAGTCCATTTCTTTGGCGCCCTACACCTTTTACTTTTTCTGTAATTTAGCGTAGTCATGCCACGGAAGCTAGCTTTGAAAATCTTTTTTTGTTTTTTTGATTGGCTACCGATCCTCAAATTTCAAAATCATTTTCAACTTCCAATCTTCTTTGCAATAGGAACCACACTTTAAATTTGAAGTAGCTTTGGTAAACTAGCTGACCGAATTCATGCATGGTAATCTTCATCTGACCACTTTTTTGTTTGTCCTCTCAACAGATTCATTTATCACCCTTGGCTAAGCCACGGTGACACGATTTTTGAGTAGACAGGGCGTGTGCGCGTGCGAGTAGAGGTTGGGGCGGAAGGTGGGGAGGGGGAAAGGGCGAGAGAGAATCGTGATTAGAGTGGTGGGCAGGGTAGGGGTGGCGCGGGACGGGGTGTTGCTCGTTCCCATCCCACAACCACTAGCATTCCCACCACAAATACACCGACGACAAGCTTAACGGCTTTGACACAACACACGAACTCGCACACGCGGACACACACACGCACACACCTGAGGCTGCTATCACAATCCACCTTTCTACCACTCTGTCACTGGTCCAGTGGTCTTTCCCTCTACTCTTCTCTGCCCCCCATCCCCTAATTTCCTTCCTCTGCCCCTCTATCCAACCCGACTCAACTTCAATTAGGCAAATGAACATGCAGTCCTTCGCACACCGCTACGATACAGCACACGGAGATAGAGGCTGGGGAAAGGGGGAGAGGGAGAAGGGTTGCCAAGCTAGCAGAAGACACGATTCTTCGTCAACAATTAATTTGACTCACACGTACGCTGTAATCTCACGCGTTTGTGCTTGGGAGTTGGACAGAAAAATGGATATTGTAAAAAGCTTAAATCTTTTCACCATGAAAGACTGCAGAATTGAAGAGTAGGATTTTACCTGCCCACCCTTAGACGTTAGGAACGCTACAACCAGTCCACCCTTTCGCTGCTTGGATGGCGTGGTAGTAAGTCGGAAGGTTAATCACTGGAACAATAAGGCATTTTAAAGGTTTTTTATTTGTTAATGAAGTCAGATAACTTTTACCGAGCTTTTAAAATGACTCGCCCTTCTTTAGGCTTACATGACTGGTTGAGGTAAGCATAAGTTTAACGATTTTTGAGATCTTTATCCAAAGTAAAATCGTAATAAAAGTCGATTAGGTGATTTTTTTGTATTTTGAAAGGGCAAATATTTTGCTAGGCACTGCGATAGCCTCGTCAGTGATTTGGGTCCGCCTCCCTCCCTGCACTGCCGCGCACCTCCGCTCTTCCGTCCCTTGCCACAAAACTAATCTGTTGCAAAAGAATTTGCATCTAAGGACTATTGTAACGCATATTATCTTTCTCTGAAAGGGCGGGAGATTTATTTTAGGTCGGACAATGGAACAGGGACAAACGAGGGCAACACTGATCCTACTAGCTGTTGCCAACCTACATAAACTGCTAGGAATACGGCTGCAATCTTTGGGGTTGCTTCTCTTGTTTTCTCTTTACTATGTAAAAGTTTCCTTTTCCACCTTGCAATGCTGTGGGACTTCCTCGAAGACGGAAGAGGGCGTGATACTTGAGCAGGAAATGTATTGTGCATGGTTTAGAGGTCGAAACGTCCGATAGAGGGTTAGTAACAGAGTCCCCAAGTGACCCATTATCAAACCAATTCTCATTTGTACTTCCCTCTGTGACTACTTCAGTGTCAGTTATTTGGATCTTCATCCTTTTGACTCAGAGTTTTCGTCAACAGTAACACGCAGTTTCCTTGTGACCAAAAATGAAAGAGCTTTCCTAAACGCAAGACACCTGCCTTTGAGTGCTACCCGCCAGAAGTAAATGAACAGTCAATTTGTGGGTGGGAAGTTTCTCACCTAAGTCCGCCCTCTTCACTCCCTCTACACACTGATCAAGACGCTTCTGCAACACCAGCCTTGGAATTTTTTAAGGAGCACGACTCTAATTACCGTAATTTTATCCATTTAACCCATTTTTTATGTAAACTGAATTTGGAGTGGCAGAAGAGAGGGGAGAGTTCATTGAGGTGCACCGCATCGGTAGTGGAAAGGCGTTAGGCCAGCGGCATTTGGCAATGCCCATACTCAAATGATTGCTTCCAGTTGACACGTCTCGACAGCCGACCGGGGCCCATTGCAGCCAACTTAGAAATAAACGAACACAACCATTTTTTTGTCTTTTACTGAGCCAGTTAGCATATCCGAGTTAAAGATGGAGCTGGGAAATCGTCCGAACCATAAGGATTTAAATCACGTCTTCGGTTAGTCTGCTCCTCTTGAGTGCACCAGGAAATGTAGTCCACTTCTGTTTAAGTTAGGTGAGTCTTTTCGAAGGGCCAGACATATTACTTACATTCTATCATGCATGCAACATGGAAAATGACAAGGAACATGCTAACGAACGCCCCATTTTTTGACTGCACACATCAGCGAATTATAAGAAACCATAATTATAAACATAAGACATTAAAGCCAATTTTTCACCAACTAGTTAATTTGATTACCTGGTTAAAAAATCGAAAGCATACTACTTAATTATGTGGAATACCGTTTAAGTAGATACTTTTAGAGGCAAACATCCATATTAAGTAAAAGTTTGCGTGGGAAAAGTCATTATGAGACAGATTATCAAATTTCAATGCGTTGATAGTGTTGACTTGAAATTATAACCTACAGAAATGACTTCTTTGGCATTAAGAGGTTTACAACTCCCCTTAGCCCCCAAACATCGCCATTTGTTGAGCTAAAAATTCGCGTTTTACCGCACCACGCGAATACAAGCTGTGCTTATTGCAACAGTCTTGTACGAGCTCCCCTTATCCACCACAAGGGCAGTCACAATCTCTTCACCCAGTCGCACCTCTGTCTATTTTCACATTTTTACCACCCTTACGAGTAAAAGTAACGCCTCACACCCCTATATAAACATGATGTTACCCGCTACTGCTGCAAGCAACAATTTCCGTTGGTTGATGCAAAACGTTGTGCTTCAATTGATTCATATTATCCACACACACTCTTGGGACTCCGACTCATCATTTGTCAAGTTAGATACTTGAGCTGTAAGTTTTGACAATACATTAGCTTGTATGATTATAGTATTACCTCTAAATTCTCTCAAGTCACTTGAAGTAGGAGCCTAGTGGATTTGCGTCACGAGCTAAAGAGCGACAGTACAAACCAACGAACGGATATGCTAACAAATGAAGTGATTAACGTGGCGGTAGTGTGACTGCTACCCTCAAAACATACAGCAGAGGCCTTAAATCGCTGTCCAGTGGTGTGAGTGTCCGATCCTATCAAAGCTGCGTGCAGAGTGACATCGAGTTGGGGATGCCAACGATGGACCAGGTAGATAAAAACATCCTCCACCAAGAGCGAATTTGTAGCGTTCAGATTTGATGCACTTTTTTGCTCCAGAAGGCAATTTGATCGGCGACATCATGATCTAGAGATGATACCTGTGAGCTGACTGACGGGTATATAAGCAGATAGGCGGCTTAAGGAAGAGACAGAGACGGACAAAGGGATGGGTAGCTAGGCAGACAGGTGAAGGGGGGGAGTAAATGACTAGGCGGGCGAAAGCAGGGAAACTATTGGACACAGTAGTCTGAGGAGCACTTTATTCAATCCATAGCTCATGATTTTGCTGTACTACTGAAACCAACTGTGTCTGTCATGTTGCTGATCAGAAAATGTGACACATATGTCATGAGTTTATGCTCAAAGCAGCGCTGATAAAGAGAACCTCAGTAAAGACGCGTTTGGAGAGCGAACTCTTCTCCTGCATGCTTCAAGCACGCTGGCAAAACCGGCTCTATAAAAGCTTTTGAGGTGCCAGTCAAACACCCTTCTCGGCCCATGCACGTAACAGGGACCTTTCACATGACGTGGTCCTATCGCCTGTTTGCCTCCCTAGGTTCCTTTGAGACCAGCAGTGACCGCGATCTTGAGGGAAATCCGAGTGCGTTCAGAGCCAAGTAATCTACGACAAATGAAATCAAGCTAAATTCGTTTGAGAGCCTAAAATTTATTGAACGGCTTGACACAACCTCAAGTTGAGTTGAAAGGAAAGAAATAATTAATGCAATTGTGCTAAAGGACACAAAATATATCACTTTACTTGTCTTACAGTCCGTGCTCTGTACAATCGCATCATTTCTACTAATCAAGTGTCAAATACGAGAGGTGATGGGCTTGACTGGCTGAGTTGTGACCAATGGGCAAGCAGTTTAGTGCGAGGCGAACCGGGATTTTTTGATTTATGAATTGTTCAATATGTGGAAACAGGACTTTTAACTCATTTTCTCGTCAAATCTTTTGTAGCTTCTTAGCAAAGCACTTCTGCAAAGTGTGCGGTCGGACGTCATATCGTCGGTAGGTGCGAGACGACACCTGCAGGCTGCGGGTGGCACACTCTTTCAATAGATGACAAGAGAACTGCTTTTTTATGCACTGCTAGCGTTGCCTGGAGTCTTCGCCACCGGTGTCTGCATGACAGACATACTTGAAAGCTTGAATTATCACCGGTGGATATGAGTTGGGGCTTATGGTGGAAAGGGGAGAAGTGCATCCAGCCTACTGGCTGGAGGATTTCAGTGGGTGTTCTTTCTTTTTTTACCAAGCAGAGACACTTACTGTTAAAATTAAAGATAGATGAACTCATTATTTTAAAACGATAATGCTATCATTTTGGCAGAGTCAAGAGAAAATCTATCAACAATGTTAATATTAAGTTTACTGAGGACTTGGCTAGGATTAGTAATTAGGGTGGACATATTTCATTCCTATAAAGAACAACTTATCAAAAAGATATAATAGTTTCGAAATACTAAGAAAGTTTAACCAATTATTTGCAAAGAAGCTGGGAGATCGAGGGGAAACCTTCAACCTTGACTCAAAAAGACGCCGTAATAACATTGATAGACCCGTGTAACTTCTTTGCCTTAACTCTTGAGGAGAAGAGATAACAAACTCAATATTATCATTAGTACGTGAGTCTCCCGCATCGTTAATTTTTATCACCAGAAATTTCTTTGCAAGGTGGTCGTTCCTCAACTAGCGCTGCCAGTGACCAAATTTTTGTCGAAGATGGTGGAGGAGGTGGAGACGGGGGTGGAGGTGGTGACACCGAAGCCGGTTCCAAAGTTGCCACCTTTTCTTCTACATTCGTTGCCATGCGAGATCTGATGTCTTTCACTACTTGGGACCACAGAATGGAGTGCACCTGAGTGGCCAGTGATCTAACAATACTGCAATCCTCGTTCCAAAACATCGACGGCAGAGATTGGAAGACTGTCGATGGCGGTTGCGGCGGAGGCTGTGATGGAAGTGTACGATTTTTGATGCTCCAAGTCAGCCGATTCTCCTTCTTTAAACGTCGTCGTGCGTTGGCAAACCAGGTGGACACTTGGGTGAGATTCATGCGTGTCACTGTGGCCAGCATAACCTTTTCCTCCTTGGTGGGATAGGGATTCTTGCGGTGCTCGTAGAGCCAGTTCTTGAGAAGACAAGTTGTCTCACGTGTGGCTATCTTCTTCTTTGCTGGCAATCCATCCTCTCTATAAAAAATTACACTCTAAAAGTCATTTGCCAGGGCAGCAATATGAACTATTAGCATCAAATTTAGGGAGTGTTATGAGCGACCTAAAACAAATGCCCTCAAATTATGCCATGGAGCAAAACAATTTTTGAAGATTTTGTAGTGTCAGTAAAGTGATTTATAAACTAGATTAAATTTGGTTATTGTAAGAACATTACACTTCTTTCTTTTGCAAGAATCAAAATTTTAGCCCAGGGAGGCGGCTGATCGATGTTAAAGGATTGGCTGGATTTCGCGCTGATGTTTAAACTCTCATTACGCATACCGACATTTGGAAGGCCTTAACTATGAAGCGTCTTCCGGTATCAAAAAAGCATCTCTTGGAAAAGTCTTTTCAATGTAGACTTTCGAACAGGGGGCACGACGAATAGACCACATTGATATCAAAGCTTAACTTCCAGTGACTGCTCAATTTGGCAGGAAACTACCTTATAATATTTAATCCCGTCTTGGAAGTGATCCTATCTCCCTTAAACATTGCTGTCATGATTGATATAGGGGATCCATAGTTAAGAGTGCCGAAAAATCGCGCTTTAAATATAACCTCGGGTTTACCACTTTCGAGTATAGAGTGGTGGAGAAAAGATAACGAGCAGACCCTAAACACTGTATTATTTTATAGAAGAATTAGTTACCACTGTCCACTGAGAGGCATATTTATGACATTCTAATGGTCGGATATTGCAGATATACTCAATAAGAGACCGTTCTCTGACTCGATAAAAAACGGGTAAAGAAGAAGCTGAAAAAACAATGGCCAATGCTGGTAAGCGAAAGAAAACACAAAATCCAAATCCAAACTACTTTTATCCAATAAGCTACGGTTTTATTTGATATTAGCATAGTACCTACGAAAGACAATGCAATAAAAACCTTGATATTTTATACTACTTCGACTTTGATTGTGCGAACACTTAGATTTTCCCGTGCCATGGCTTTTGGGTCACGTCAGCAGCCTTAACTTTCCTTACGTCAGCGACTTACTTTCCTACCAGATTAACACGAATTCTTACGACTTCATGCAAGACTCGCAGCACCATGTTAATCATCTTGAGTTGTGCCTCATAAACTAGATTATAGCCAATCTAAGTAAAAACATGGGAAAATGTTAACGGGAGTTAGTGCACTTCAGCAAAATTATATTTTCGGGTAAAGTAGTCAAGTTAAAATCTATCAATCATTTCAAGGTCATTTGTTTACCTCATTTAATTTAAAAGTGGCATTCAATTAGAATCAAGGTATTCAAAACACATTACATTCTAATTCATAAATCACTTTGAATTTTGTCCTTTTCACATTAGTAATGCAAACTAATCATCAATAGAACCAAAGAGAAAGAAAAGTATAATGATAAACTGTCGGCTTTTGCATAATGCCATTCCGTTGGAAGCTCCGGCAGGAAATAACCTTTAAAAAATTTTTTACGCCATTGAGACTACAGAAATGCTTTCCCATGTAATATAAAAAATAGCAAGTCCCTGTTGGAGTCGCGTAAGTTAAATTAGGCGGAACAATTTTGAAGGGCTTCTGACATGCTCCATACAATTACAACCTGGTATCTTATATTTTTTCTTTATGAGATAAGTAATTAAAGTTCGTCATAGTTTTTGCTTTGCTGATCTATCAGGGTTGAAGTTAAATCAATCTGGGCAAAATGTGATATGTCATTCTGAAACTCTTCCGTGTAGAGTGAGGGACTGTACGCTTTCCAGCCTAAGCGGGCAATTTATTTTCAATTCAAAGGGATGCAGTTAATTTTTATAACCACATTGGTATGCCGACAATGATTCAGTACAGGAAGGATTAATGCGTCCGTGTGTGTCTGCTGTAAGCGACTAGGAGGGGACTCACCATAGGCAGATGAGTAAAGCCATGTGACAACGAAGTTTGCGCAGCTCTTACATATATAAATTTTATCATATCCACCTCCTCGAAGAACTCACTTGAAAGCAAGTTTGCCGACAATTCCAATGCTTTAAACTGTTTTACTCCCTTAAACAAACAATCTAGACCCTGCCACCCAACTTCCCATCTAGCTTGTTCCCAAACCATCTCTTCAACCACTAAGTTGACCTCGAAAACAGTGGTGAATGGCAGTAATGTAAGAGTGAAATAAAGATACTAGAAGTTAACCTGGGATGAGGAGAAGGCGAGATTGCCTTTCCTCCCCACCTTCAGATCACGGACAGGTTTTGCAGCGAAATGGGGTGCGGGGCTAATGTACTGCAGAGTCTTCGGACTAATTATGTCTGGCCATTTCTGGACTACTAAGTGTACAAATATCAGTTTTATTAGCCGTTCGGCCACTGAACAATTCCTACTGTAGCACACCATGTAAGTAGGGATAGATGTCCTCTCCGAGACACCATTCAGGAAGCATTATCGCGAAACCTATATTCTTTATTCAAATGCTGCTATACCGGCTAACACGAAAGATAACCATCGGAGGACACCAGGGCGAAGACGGAGCATCTTGGTGGCATATACTTAACGACAGAGAAGTCTCTGCGCCTTCACCAGGGGGTTCTTCGGGTGCCTCCAAGGTATACAATTTTTATGATTTTCCTTAAAACTAACTTCGTTCCTTTTACTACTTTTGTGAGTAAAGAGATTGGTTGGAAATGCTCGTAATTTCCTTTCAACTCACTTAAATGCAAATGCTGGAATAGCGGTTCGTTATTACCATCATAAAATAACTCTAAATTGCTTCTCACCGATTTTCCTCGATCTCATTAGGGCTAAATTGACGAGCATCGCGGTCCTTAAAGGTCTCGGGGAGATTTAGGGCCTGAAAGAAAAAAGGTGAAGAAAATCACGTCAAAGAGCTCAAGCTGCGTGTGTTTGAAAGGCGGCAAGGCCTTGTTCCTACACATCTGTCAATTTCTAGCTCCTACAGCACAACACAGCAATGCAATTAACTGCTTCACGCCCCATAGCCATAACTTGCACCTCCAGTTACCAAAAGTGCTTCCTTTAGATTTGTCATTTGTGGAATTTTTAACACAGAATTAACAGCTTAGAGAAAGTGGTTCGTATCACAAGTACTTTATTCAATTTTGCAAAATTCTATTCTCTCCTATCACTAGTGCTCATTTTCCATGTCTTAACTCCAGTTCAGAAAAGAATGCCCTTGAAAAGGGTGGCAGGTACCAAGCAGGGAGTGGTGCAACCTTGGCACATAAGGTCGACGAAGGCGTCACACCCAAGTGCTAGAGACTACAATCAAGCACAGCATAGTGCGGTGATGAAATGTCCAACTGCATTGGGAGTTTTGAATAGCGTAAAATGCTTTAAAGACTGAAGGCACTCCGCACGTGATATCACCGGACAACTGATTGGCGCACCACTCGGGGCCGTCCGAGGGAGGAACTTCCACACAAACCATAGACCGTCTATCCACAAACATTTGATCTTATCGATGACGGCAGTTTAGGGCACTGGCGCTCCCTTTAACAAACTGTACTTTACTCCCCCCTTCCCCTTAAATGTGCTTTTCCCTATTTTAAGCACCAAAGCCTTGGCTCCACCTGTCACTCATCGTACTGTGATTATAAGCAGTGAGAGAAAACTGCTTACAGATAGTTTGTCCATGGCAAAGGGGCAGTTGGAGTCCAGTAAAAAGGAGGCTGAAGATGCCCTTTTGGCACCCGTTATTAGTGAATTAATAGGATTCAAGAGTGGTTCTTTAGACGGTGGCTTCAAGGTCAGGGTGGTTCGAGGTGAGCCGTTTGGTATCTCTTGTGATGCCAGGGAGGCAGAAGTATCATCTGAAAATCGAAGGAGGTAAACAGTAACCCGGTGTGACTTTATATGCCATTCACTGCGATGAGCAGCACTTCCTTCCCAACCTGACCCAAATTACACATTTTCTTTGATCAGTTGATAAAAAACATTTGGAGCACTTCATTCTGCTCTTAATTTCAGCTATTTTTAAGAGTCTTCTCTTCGACCTCAGGCAGAATTGTGCATTAGTTGAACACTTTCCAATCCTTAGGGGAACGAGGGTGAGAAGATGGCCCTCGGAATTTCTATTATTTTTGGGGTTTTTGATGGTTCCAACTCCTCGATTAGGTTTTACAAACATTTAAGGCTCTGCATTTTCATTTCCTCTCATCGGCGTGATCTCTGGGGCCTGTTAGCAGCCCTCTCTCCACCCTCCATCCTCTGTACGTCCGACAATACACATTCTAACCCCATCTTCAGGAAAGCCTTAAAGAGCCACGCACCGTGGTTACTATTTCAACAGAACTTAACAAGTAAATTTCATCAAATTGTCCAGTTAATAAAGGAAAAAAATCCCTTGATAAATTGCACCACAATTGGCTAATTAAAGTGGTGAAAAATCCGACAGCAATGAAATGCGTCGGGTAATGCTTGTGGAAGATCAGAAAATCTACACTTCTGATTAAAGGCATATAAGGAAGGCTCATGGTTCGGAAATGGCTCGTAAAAGGCATTATCGAGAGATGCGACGATGAGCAACTCATCCATCTCAAAGCCTCAATGTACAAATAAGGTTGCTTTGAGAGGTCTCCCACCATACGCGACTTTAATGCATCTGTCAGTGTGTCAGTGTGTCAGTTGTTAGGTCAAAGGTGGCTTTGAAACGGTTCACATACAACCGGTCGAAGTGATGAAATTTTATAGCAAAATGGCAACGAATTGAGTACTTTTCATAAAAAAATTGTCTCCAGACTAAGTAGACTAATTGCAAACACAAATTTCGCAAGATGAAGTTAAAAAGGCATACAAAATATTGGTGGAAGCTAAACAGTGAAATGGTCATAGGAAATAATTTGAGAAACCAAGAGTGCGCTTGTGCCCTCAAATGCCGGTGGAATAAAGTCTTTGGGATCTGGGATGGATGGCCTTGATCAGAAAATCGAGTCGAGCTCTATTTGCAAAGCCACCGAAGCTCCTTGTAGAGCTGACAAAACTTTGGTCCGAGGTGGAGTCTGCAGCAGGCCCGGTGGACTATGGATGGGCTAGCTCACTTAATGCAGGTCAAACAATGACAGCTAAGTAGTCGTCCACTGTTATGAGGCACGACTGAGCGACATTTACGAGCAAATTTGGCAGACGGAACAATTAAAACTGGTCGGAGACATGCCTCCTTCCTGCAAGGCATCACAACGCATGACTTCTTATAAAACAGTGTCTCGCTGTACAGCTTGTCCGCAGAAAGATTTGCAATTGCTCGTGTAATTGCTATTTTGCCTTGGCATCAAGCGTTTTGTATGTAGCACAGACATGCAGATGCGATGGGTTGTATTCTAGGCAACAGCAGCAAATAAACAACATTCTGTTTGACTGCGCTATCATAAAACGCATTCGTAAGGCTCATCTTGATCAAACAACTATCCTCTCTGGAGGTGAAGAGAAAATGATGACACCTGGCAGTTTGGATTGCGTCAATAAATTAGCAAAATTTTTGAAGAGATTTTTATCCCCAGAGCTGACCCTGTTAAGAGGTTCATTCTTGCAGTAAAAGCTGAATTAATCAGTCAAGCAGATGTCAAACATGTCAAGAAGAATTACAACTTACTTATTTTGATGGAATCTTGATTCCCTCCCTCACTATCGCTGTGCCTTAAGCTCTGCGTTGCTGCACTAAACAGATTCCGTAGAACCAGTGGATGCTGTTCCATTACCCGAATCCATGTGTCATTGTCGTTGACTGTCAACGCTGCCACCGATGAGAGAGGCAGCGCTGGTAGTGGCAAGGGTGGTGGTGGTGGCGGCGGCTCGAATCCTCCCACCTCTGTCACGCCATTCAACAGGGGAGTGGATAGCTCGGCGTCAGGAGTTGGCTCCATCTTTCCTCTCCGGAGGTGTCCGTTAAGGCGGTGGATGCGATAGGGTGTGGTGTGAAAGACTACTTGTACTTGTTGTTGCCGCTTCTGCCGCTGCTCCTGCTGCTGCTACTACGCCGGTAGGCGCGTAAGTGCGTGCGCACGACGAAGCGCGCTTCTACTCGGGCTCAATCGCAATTGAATTCGCGGAGGTGCTCGTGCGCGCGTCTTGCAAGTACACTGGTTTACGTGCGGCCAGGCCGTCACCTTCAGCCCTGGAAGCAAGTTCGGAGGTAAGAAAACTAAAATAATGTCCTTGAAATTTATTCGTGCTCTTGGACATTGTTTGTGCGACCACGTAAGCTAGAAAGGCGGACTGGTACTTACACTAGTGTAAATTCTTGTAGAAGCTCCTCTCCTTTGAGTCTACTTCAAGAGGCCAGGTAAAATTCAAGCGTAGTTCGAGATGTACAGGCGGTTGGAAGGATCCATCCAACTCCTACTGGTGATTGGTTTCATACGTGATTAACTTAAAATAAATAAAAGCTTTAAGAAATTTCTGCAGGAGGCAAAGACATTTTTCACTTTCTGTGCTTGACTATCTGATGGCAAGGATCGTTTTGGATGCGAAGTTGGTTTAGTAATATTCCTGCCTGGGTCGAGCATTCTGGTGGTTTTCTGCTATTAACCCGAAGAAAATGTAATTTCTTAGATTAAATCCCATTTTTATAACAATCCGTTGTTTTAAGCAGCTGACCTTTCTGAAAAATAGGGTTTGATGCGTGCACAATATGTGCTGGTAACGAGACGTCGCGTATGTGACGCTACGATGTCCAAGATTACCCTAGTAGACCTGCATCCCAGAACCAACAAAGGGCCCTCGCACATCCCTAATTTAAAAAATCTTGTCCACGTATTTGAAAAACTGCATTAACTTTAAGCAATTCCGAAATCAACTTTTTTAGAGTTTCCACCACTCAGTTAAGTGGTGGCCGAAATTTTTGAATTCCACTGGATGCGCAAAGGAAGTAAACCTTACAGGCACCTGATGGTAGATATTCGAAGTTAACAAAGGCATGAACCGACCTTACACTTTTGTCGCAATACTTTTAAATGCTGCTGTACTTTCAATAAAACTACGTAGATGGTTTGAACAACTGCGATACTCTGTTAAACTTAAAAAGACTTTTGAAATAATAGGATGTGAACTTTTACATCATAGCTGAGTCGACTTTGTGGCTAACCTTTGTGCTCTACTTAGGTATCTCCGCCTTGTCAATGAAAAATCCATTAAAGATAACATACTCACTTGAGGTCATTATGATTGGCAGTAGTCAAGGTCAACTATCTATTAATTTATCAAAAAATGGTGCGAATAATGCCAGCAAACGCATTCACGAATAAAAAAAGCGAATCGTCGGCGGCGGCGGCGGTTAATGCCTTCGGTACTCGTGGATAGGCAGAGCACGCGTGAATTTCGCTTATTCGGAAGGCCACCAATAGGCGGGACTTGCGAAGGTGCCCGCCAACTCTGATTGGCTGGCGGTGGAAGGGAGTACCACGGGATTGGCATTAAGCACAATTTTGACTGGTTTTGCCTAAACTTTGTAAATTTTGCTGAAACTGATCATTTTAGGGTCTAAAGATAATGTACATCCATAAGTTTTATAACAACCCACCTTTTTTAAAATGGTTTGACTACACAAATCCCAGAGAATCATTCATTACGGTTAAAAAATAGATCCATAATCTTAAAAAGTTTTTTCAAAACCGGCTCTTAAGCTATAGCGCCTTGTATGAAAAGACTGCATTACCGTTCCTTTTTACGATGACTGGATTCAACTCATCTGTTCGGGCCCTGTTCAAGGCTGTCTCTTACTTGACTTGTCACAAACTACATTACTACAAGGATAATCTTCCTTAAACTTCTATTTTTTGGCCTTATTTCCTCGCATCGATCTACAAACACCTTTACTGATGCATTGGACTATTAAATTAATTGGAATTTTTAATCTCAAAATTGTGAGTATATAAACGTTTCTTTGTCATGGTATTGATGCGTTGTGGTAAAAAGAGGCCACTATAAAACTACTCCACGGAACGCAGTGGTGGAGATAGTAAAGAGACTGTCATTGCTACGTATATACCCCTTCCGTGTTTAAACCTACCCTTGTTGGCGTCATCTCTACACTTTGATTTGAGATGTTAAAGTGTGCGAAAAATTTCCCACCCTAAAACTTGATGGTTAAGCAAAGACAAAGGCCTTTAATGTAAATGACTTGCCAACTGCATAATTTGCGTGTTGAATTGGCTCCAAGTTCTGATTACTGCATGGGTCAAAAGAGGAGGCAAGGTAGTATTTGGAGAATTATTCATTACGGACGTTTTCAGTATTGACTCCAGACCATATATTCGTGCGGGTTAAGATGGACGGATTGGAATCTAACGTCGCCATCGCCAATTAACAAACAAAATGGACCTAAAGCCACTGTTAGAACCGTTCTCATACAGATTGTGAGCGATGGATCCAAAGTATGCGGAGAATATAAATCAAATTGGATAAAAAGCAGTCAAAAACCTATGGAATGAGAATGGTGACAACAGTACACACACACACACACAGAGAAAGAGAGAGAGAGAGAGAGAGAGAGAGAGAGAGAGAGAGACAAATTCTGCAATTTATATGGCTGACCCGGTCGGCACTTTCCGCAGCGCCTCTTCGTGACTGTACGTGAGCGCGGGCGGTGACAACGTTCATCAGAACACCTCCTCTTTTTTTGCTCCTTATTTCCAGCGTGCGTGATAAGTGATACCATACTTTTTAAACAGCTAGTCACAACTTTTAAAAAGAAGACGGGTTGTAGACAGCTGTCATTATATCTTGTGTGCTTGGTTCATGTTATTAAGCCTGCTTTAGTATTCATACAAGTTGGAGAGATTTACCAATTGATGGTTTGGTGAGAAATTATTAGGCTTCAGACTGATAAATAGATGGTCGAAGAAGAAGAAGAGGAGGATAGATGGATAGAGAAGGAATGGACGGATACATGGGTGGATCAAGCGAAAAAGTGGAAGGGAGAAGACGCTACAAAGCACTTGGGTCTCCCTTACATGCCATGATAGATAAAAGGCTCTAATGGATACCAATTAGTTCCTTAAGGATGTGTTGCTGAAGTGAGGTGGCTTCATAACTGTCAGGGGAAGAATAAAAAACAAACATGTCATTGGTTATAGTTAACTTAATCGTCCCAACTGAGACGAGGACTACACCAATCCTACTTGTCTCCTGGAACCGAGTGCCAAACAGGTGCGACTGAAGGGTGGTCAAGAAGGTCATTTTCGCTTGAGGGCATCTAAGACTGCTGGGACCGGTGGATTAGGCTGTAGAAAATCTTGCTATTGTATGCCAGCGTGGTATGAGACCTTACAGCTCTAGCAGCTGTAAGCTTAGCCCCAGAACATTGACAATTTAGCTGAGCTAAACATAAAGGCTTTGGACGATCTCCTGGTAAAATAAAACGAAGGGAGCTACCATCTTCATAAACTAGCCTGAATTTCTTGTCCGATAGAAATCAGTTGTTTGCCTCGAATTGAAAGCAGGAAAAAATAAAAAAAGGATCTGGGAGGTTACTATTCTGACTATGCCAAAATGGATTGCTCTGGAACAGCGAATCAACCAGTTGAGCAAAGTTGATGGAGTTAAGGTTGTGGAGAAACAACCGAATCATTAGACCGTAAACATTGAATGGCCTTTGGAATATTGGTATAATGCCAAAATAGACAACATATGCCATTCGCTTGTCTGTGTATTTCGTGCACGTAGGGGAAGGGAAAATGCTGAGAGGTGACTTTCATTCCCTTGACTGGTGCATCTCATTTTGTGCATATATCGATGCATAACTGAAGCTGAGTTAATTCATTTATCATATTTAATAGCCTCAGCATATTTTTAAACCGATTGGGTAAACGTTCTCATAACAACTGGCTTTATTAATAAGTAAGCTATACTCATGAAATTATGCTCGGCCAAAGACATTTGGCCCAGAAGAGGATAAACCACGGCTGCGAACAAAATAAGGAGATTACTCTCACTCAAATTAAATGTCAAGCAAATAAATCAGCCAACAATGACGACGAAAATAGCGGCTTTCTGAAAATTTTTGGCTTGTACCGAATGGGTCAAAGGTGGCGGTGTCTATTCTGCGCTACTCCTAAGAAATGTAAAAAAGCCGAGAATTGCTAAACTACAAAGAACTAATAAAAGTTAGAGTAAAACAGGTGGACAGCAAAAGATTTTTTTGCAGGGGCTTGGGAGTTTAAGCAGTACAAACGGCAGTAAGAATATTAACGTGACAAAATATGTCAAATACAAGTGCTGGCAACCGTAACAAGGCGTTTATCTTTACCCTCATACAAAATCAGTTTTGTATGGAACGTTGGGTAATCCCCAACGTATCATCACATTTGGAAATCTACTTTAGATTTCTTGCCTCCTTCAAATTTAAATTTATTATCAAATTAGCATCAAAGACACTGGCTTGTTATTAACATAAGTAAGTCGTAAAAAGCAAAAGCCTCTTGTGGTACGCAGATATGGCTCAAATCTAGCTACTATTATAAATATAAGTTTCTCTGCTTTAAAATTGTCGAGTATCTGCTGCACGTCACTGGCGGCTGATTTGAACGCTGGGTGATTGCTTTTGAATGCGTTGGTGTGTCGATCCTAGTTCCGGTATGACGATTCAGTCAAAGGAACATTTTCAGCTGTGTACATTCCCCCGACTCGTACGTTGCTGATCATTGCTGCCCTCGTTACCATATAAAGATAGCAGCTTATATTTGATATGTGGTCGCTATTTATTTAATTGCTGTCACTGTCATGTATTTACGGTCTTTTTACAACAAACCCATTTGATTTCAGCTTCGAATTCTTCGATATATTTTTTCACTAAGACATTTGGTGCGGTATCTTCCCATCTCTACTCCTGCAACGCGGCTTTCCCTGTCTGCTGGAAGACTCGAAAGAAATGCTCAACTATATGTTGCCCAGAATGAGTCAGAATCAGAGGTAACAATTGTATGCTAACTACTTACTGTTCATTTGTAAAAGTAGGTTTGTGTCTGCCAACCACTTAATATTTCGAACAAATTGGGACTCTTATGTAGGTACTCATTAAAGTTCAAGGGGCAAAAACAGCCTATCAGTCCTGAGAACGCCTCTTCTTACATACATGTACTGAATTTGAGTTGATTTAATGTCCCAAAAGCGTCACCACAGATAGGTTTGTTAGCAATCCCAAATCCTCGAACGGCCTGTTTCACCTTTTGTTTTTACTACTGTGATACTCAGGGTAGGCTAACGTCGAAATTGTGAATTCTCGCAAATGTTTACACCCCCCACTCACTCAGACAGTTTTGTCCTTGGAGAACTTTCTACAAGTTATGCGTTGATGTGACGCCCAAGATTAGCTATATGCCATATGGATCTAAAATTGTGTTCACAGGAATTACAACACTGCTGTGGACTTTGAACCAACGCAGTGAGAATCATAACCGACAGGCGTACTACACTTCTTGAAAAGTTGATTATTAAAATATCATGGTTTGTTTAAGGCTATCTGCGAGAAGGAATCTTTGCGAGTTCGAGATTTGGCCACTCGCTGATAAATGTACATGGTGCACCACTACATGGCATTCCACGCAAGCATTCGGTACTGTTGTTGTTCCCTCACGACATACACGTCAGTCATTGCCAGCAATGATAGGACAGACACTGGTTATGCACTGTTGTGAGCAGGGCTACATTAGCAGCATGTTTTGGCTTAAATTCTTGCTATTAGTAGCCCTGGAATGAACTGGACTGGTCTTGGAGCAGGTATGGATGCTGCGCACCAATTTGATTTACCAATCGAAAACTTTATTGTAATAAACGTCTTGATTTCAACTACCATTTCCCTTTGAAGATGGAAGAATCTGGCATCACGACCTACAGCCTTGAATGCTCCTCTTCAAAACTCAGTCTGGCCCCCATGAATGAGCCCTTCAATTCCTCCACTTCGAACCTCGATCTCACCCGCTCCGAGTCAAACTCGGATCTCCCGCCCGTTGCCGTCCGTTACGTGGGTGACTTGCCTCCACGAACTGCTTACGAGCATAAAGCGATGCCTTGTCCTCCCGCCATCTTTGTCTTTGACGCAGACCGTGGCGAGTTTGAGAAATATCGGTCGGAGGTGGCAACAGGAGCCGAGATGTCTTTCTTTGCAGGTCCAGAAGCGGGTAATAGACGGTACCGACGGATTTTTGCACGCTGTGATGCCTGGCTTGCCAGATCAGTTCTATATTATGGCCAACCGCCTGACAGTCAACCGCCTTCCGTGTTGGAAGAGTGTGAAATTCAGTCATCAACGTCCTCAGCCGTTGTGGCGGATGATTCGGTCTCACAGGTAGCTGCTAAAAAGGCTGCTGCAGTGGAAGCTGTGCATGGTGAGATGTCATTTTTTGTCAATTTAGTCGTGCATTGTTTGAATCGACTGCGTTTTAACCGCTGTCCTTCGTTTTCCTGCTCTGGCCATCTTAGTGATAATAGAATACAGTAAAGCAAACGGTATTACAGGTTCTCATGATTTCATATCTCGTAGATATTGTCATAATCGATCAGTTGATTCTCTGCCGAGATGCATAGGGTGAAGGAACATTTTGGGACAATTGTGAATCTTGAGGACTTTCGAATGTCATCTTTAACATTTTATACCGGAACTGTTCTATCTACTTAAATTCATCCTCATCTCGCTGTTGACTATGTTAAATGAGGATTATTCCAAAGTCTTTGCAACGTGATGATTGTCCCATTTCCAGATTTCTAAACTGGTTGTTCTAGTATCATTAGAGTTGATGATGCTGATTTTGCTGCTACGATGACCTAAGGGTTAGTACTTTTACCGATTCGTAATTTTATCTACTGGAGTGCATCGAAGAGGTAGATCCACGTGGGCACTGGAGGATGTACTTTAACAGCGATCTGTAAATTAATCATTTTCCAGCACCCATTACGACTTTATCCAGATTAGTTTTACTTTCAACATAAAGATGGAACTAGTCCATTATACTTCGCTTATTAAGAATTATCTGATTAGCGACAATTATGTTTGCCTTTGTAAACGGTTCTTTCGTCCAACGTCCAATTAGTTCACTCCAGCGTAGGTTCTATTCCAACCAAAGTAGTGTTATATCATTTAGTAGAACTGAAAAGCTTCCCCAGCAAGACGTCTGCCCTCATTCTGTAATCATGGATTCTGTTAGCTTAATGCCTGATAGTGGGTAAGTGCGGAGAATGTGAAAGAAACCATTCGTCAACACGGTTTGTTTTTAACTGGCATTTTCTTCATCGGCTCTCAGAGCTTACAGACGCGGATAGGATCGCCAACTTAGAGATTGAGCTGGCCCAACTTCGAGCTCAGCTGGCTCAACTGGTGTTTCAGCAGGAGCGCGATCGCATGGGTTTTCCCGCCACCAAAGGTGAGTTGCCGGCACCACCAGCGGAGTCCTATCGCGTGATCAGCATTAATGCCACCGCCACCTCGCCTCCTACTGCCGTAGACGAGGGATTCAGTGACTCGGGGGTGGTGGAAACTGCCTCCTCGGGGCTTCTTGTGCCACCATCACAGCCAACACTTCCTGGAGATGTTCCACCACCTCCTCCCCCTCCGCCACCTCCACCGCCTCCACCGCCTGTCTTCGACTGGCGCAGCAAACTGCTGGAAAAGAAGGTACTTTGGGAAGGTAGAATTTGTGGAGCATTGGGTGAAGCACTATCGATGCATTGCACATATGCCTGTTTTTTTCTCCAGGGCCTTAACCCATCTAAATTGCCAAAACCGGCAGCTAGAGGTGACATGTCGCAAGTTTTAAAGGAGCTTACTTCCAGTTCAATCAAACTCCGCTCTGTGCGCCGTTCCATTGGTGGGACGCCTATCCGAGAGCAGGATATTGATCCCAGGTAAGAGAAAGCACACGTTTTGTTCAATCTGAATGCGCATTTTTCTAAGCTTTGGGTTTGGGTGGCTATCGGCTTAAGTGATGCGAACATGAAATCATTGTTGCGATCATTCTATTGTATTTCACTAGTGTGCAACTCTTATAATTACACCATAATGTTGATTTGTCTTCCTCACTCGTACCTTGGAGTAGTTTTTTTTGCTTTTTCCACCTTAAATTGTCTTTTTGAATTTTTATTCAACTGCGACCATTACAAAACGATCAAGCACACACAACTGTGTTTTTTTTCAAACTGTAAGAGCAGAAGTTCAGAAGTTGTCAGGATGTTGCCACTCCAAGAATGTGCACTTCTGGTACTGTTGACGGAATGCTACTCATGTGGAATAAATAGCGATAACCTTCCCAAAGTAGCATTTCTCATTAGTAATTAGCTCTGAATTCGTGACATCTTTATCGCAAATGCCTTTATCCTTACTTTTGAGCTAGTTACGATGCTTATTTTAGTAAAACTTTAATGAATCGCCTCCTTGTGGCAATGCTGGATTCGGTATGGTCAGTGGAAAGGTTAATTCTTGTTAAAAAACAAAATGTGGTGGCAAATGGTACTATGCGGTCTGAATGAACTACCCGATTGCATTATCTCTTTTCGATGTTTTTGAAATAAGCGCTCTTGGTAGTGTTCGAATCCCTGTTGTGGTTAAATCGTTGAAGGTCTCATAGTTTGCCCAGCCAAACACCCAATTAAGGCAAGTGCCATTTCCAGTATCCTGAAATTACTTTTTGACCCAGCAAAGTCTTCTCGGTTGTTGCGAATGTTCCCTTTTTCATTGCCATTATAGCAGCTTTTATGTTTGTACTTGTCAAATTTTTAACAAGCCACTCCGGCGCCATTAAACAACTCAATGTTGTCACTGTGTGTTCAAACTAAAGTGTCAGTCCTCGTTCGTGGAATGTTTTATTTGGATGGAGCTTGAATGAGTCAGTTCACGAGCGCTGTGTAAATATAGCCATGGAGGCGACAACATTTGGAGCCTGAGGTGATGGAAAGGCACCCTACGGATTTGGTCTGTAGCAAATGGGGAGTGCCGAAAAGCTTTGAGAGGTGAACGAATTGAATGCGCCTTGTAGCCGTCGAACGACGTGCCATATTATCACTTGTATACCCTCGCCTACTGACCAGTTGCTCAGCCTTTAACACTCCACAGTTCAGATGGTACACATAACCCACCATCTGGTCAATCTCCGTTCCCATGACTGTCTTGCTGTCAAGTCAATCTGTTTGTAGGCGTCAACGCTGAGGTATTGCTTACAAGTACTCATTAGAACGTCGTATGATAACGTGTGCCCTTTGAAACGCGACTTGGGTAGTGAATTCTACATGAAAATCCTTATGGAGGATAACTTTAATTACTCATCACTTTCTACAGTCGACTGGACCCCACCGAGCTCATTGCACGCGCGCTGAAGGCGAAGTTTGCCAATATGCGCTACGAGTTGGACAGCCCGGAGAGTCCAGACAGTCCGAAGAGGCGGTCTAAGGGTGACGAAAACGAGTTCACACCGCCACCAGCTCCTGTTCTTCAAGCGTCAATGCTGCGGCGAGTTCGTGACCGGGGGGTGGAGGATATTTTGCGATCTAGGTCGACTTCTGATGCAAACATCTCCACTAAACTGGTACGTATACACCAAAATATAATTGGTGCAGGTCTTGCGGTTTTAGCCAAATGCGCGAGTTTTGCGCATTCTTAGGGTGAATTAGCTTTCCAACTCATTATTTGCTCCTAGCCTCGCGAACTGTTCTGCCTTCCGATTTCAGCCGTTCGGCCGTCACATGCTGCGTCCAGTAAATCGAGATAAATTGCCCGTCGCAGTCCTCTCTGAATTGAGCTTCGACACTCCTGGTTCTTCAAAAATTTCGCCACCGTGATTCTTAACATTATCAGTGAATCTTTTTATAAAAGTACGCTCCAACCCACTTATCTCTCTTTCATCAATACGATTCCCGAGGGAATCTGAACCGTGAGGGTGGAATCGGATCTTAGGTAGCTTGAACTCAACCTCAAAGTAGAACGTTAATTCCAGGTATCTGACAGAAGGATTGCCCACGTGTCATATGATGAAAGGACAACACGGAATTGGCTTGGAAGCTGATCTGGGCCACTAGTCCTACGGAAAAGCTCGGAAGCACCATAGGGTGCCCCGTGGTGACGGAGTGTCATCGCGATTTCCATTCACATTGAGTTTTTTCAGACTAATTGTTCCGATTCTTCGATTACTGCGACCTTGCTGTGAATGCCTTGATCAACAATATGCCACATCTCACCCCAGTATCGCCCGAGATGTTACAGATTCCTCATCGCATCTAATGGACGGGGTGAAATTGCCTTACTTATATTACTTCAGTAGTGTCAATTGTTGGTAAAAGGAAAAATACTTCTGGAGGGCAAGAAATGAGAGTGATCCGATCTGGAACTAAGTCGGGCTGGGGGCAATTAAGCGACAAAGCCAATTGTGAAGAGGAATGGCGACAAATGCGGCGCTGGTGATTCTGAGAGAGTTGGAGAGCGCGGCCATCGACATACTGTACTCATGAGTATTGGCTCTGGTCAACAAAGTGGACAAAAAAATTAACTGGTTTGAACAACCACTGGAATAGTGATTAAACAGAAAAGGGGGACTCAGTCAGGTAAGTAGATTCCAGTTCTCAAGAAGGTAGGCGATTTGGCTTAAATATTTCTCAGTTTTGTGGCACAGACTGCTTCTTGGTTCCTGCCGGTTGCTTCTTAATATGGGCAAATTAAGTCACGAAGAGGCGATGATTCATTATTTAGTATTGTCCAATTTGTGCTCAACGAACTGCTTTCGTCTCACTACAGGTGCTTTGGTTAATTTCTCAAATTCTAGTTTGAATCGAATTGAAGAACAAGATAGCAAATTTACAAACCAACACAAGCTAATCAGATTGTGATCTTGTGTTCTATCCAATCAACTACAAGTTCTTGCGTAGATTACCCATGAATGATGCTAATGTTGCCACTTATGGGAGTTGTAATGTTGAAATATGGAATTCAGCTTTTCTGCAACCGAGAAAAGTACTCGCATATGTGCAGGCTTCAGACACATCCATCAAGAAGTGACAGGCGCACAGGCTATCGCTTCAACGCTGCGGCAACCTTTTTTTTGGATAGAAGAGTTTCGCTAAATGGGTAGAAAAAAATTCACCTTAAGCGACCCTTTGGTGAGTAAAGATTTAACCTCACAACGTGACGCTCCTCTTCCCTTAGAAGTCATCTTGTGTTTTGAATAGATTTGGATGGCAGTGTGTATTTCAAGCGTTCTTTGAAGGACTAATGAAATATTGGTGCAAATGCCATCACAATTTTCAGGACATGGGGGCTGGATCGCTAAAATGACTGTTGTTTTGATGATTTGCAGATCAAAGTGAATGCATCTCCAGGCAGGAGTAGTGGGGAACAAAGGAGGACGACTCCGTTTGTGTATGGGCAGAGTAAGCGGGGACGACGGCGTGCGTCAACTAATTGCTGAAAAGGCGCAGTCCTGTCATGCCCACCAACTTGTGGCTTCTCTGTAGGCAGAAGTAGTGAGGTGAGGGTAAATTGATTGTCAGAAAGAGACCAAACAAGACTTCCTGCAACGGTTGGGAGTTCGCCTCAAAGCAGAGGCCTCCGTAAAATTAAGGCGCAATTGTATTCCGGGGTCTCATCACCAGCACTGCTTCAGTCACGCCCAGTTGGATATGCTTCCTACATTCGCATCCCCCTCGGTGGTTTTAAAGTTGGTGGCATTTATGCTTACACTGGATGAGGAACACCTCTAGAGGCCTTTGGTCGTTGCAGAGATTTGTCCATTTCGCTTTCTCCATGGAGGTGCATGTGGTCCTCTCCACTTTTCACTCCGCTCCACTTCGCTTCACTTTCTGCGTACTTCCACTGTTATTTCCCATGTGAAGCAATCCTTCTTCATTACTTGAAACTATACCTCTGCCCGAAATTCCGTCTGAGCATTCCTGGTCTCTACTCCTTGTTTGAAAACTGTCGAATGTGAACTCGTGCGAAATGGCAGTAATTTTATTTCAAGTCACACCTATCAGGCGTAATCGAGCATTAATTCGTTTCACTGCTACCTCATTTTGATAGCTGTTCATCTACTCCGATTGTTGTCAAGGTGACGGCTTCCTCAACTATTTACACGCACTCCCAGTCTGCTATTTTGATGCTTTAAAGGCTCTCAACAAATAACAGTCTTGTAGCGCCTCTAATGTGGCAATTGCAGTAATGAGGACTTTTAGTGGAAATAATCACCACAAACCAATAGGTGCAGAATGAGTGAGGCGTTTCACGAGACGAAATTGCCACCAACTAATAGCTATTGTCTTAAAACATACTTTCGGTAAAGCGGTTCTCGCACACTCCTGCTTAAAAAAGGCGTAACTGCGTGTCACCTTGGAACCACATCTTCGCTCTTGAACGACTACAGTGATTGGGAGGCGAAGATTGCATCTGCCTGATGCTGAAAATGGATCCGCGATTTCTAAGGAGATGATGAAGGAGCAGGTGTTGGTACAAAGCATTACAGCAGATTACAGGCATTCAAAAGCTACTACTTCTCTCCAACTGGGGATCACGGCCTGAACTTCGCATCACCGGCTTTATCATTCAGATGTAGGAGGCGATTGTGCAGAAGTTACACGTACATTGCATCAACGGGGAATCAGCCACATTCCACCACGCGCCGACTGTTGTGGTTGCGGGTTGTGCACATACGGCCATTTGTGAAGTGAAGTACCGGCCACAAGACATCTGTCATTACAGGCAGCACATACTCATGCTATTGGCATCCATAGTGGTTGTGAATCCACTCCAGGATCCATTTGGGAGCCGAAGCGACTTAATCGCATGTGACGCGGATTTCGTACTACTGGCAAGTGCAGCGATGCAGAAGAATTCGACGCAGAAGTCAAACATACTGCCTTGTCGTAGGCGAGGCCTCTGGGGCAATCCTTTAAGATGATGATTCCACAGAAGGTTTTGATGTTGCTTGTTAAGGACGGGGTAGTTTGTACAGGCGAAAACCCTATGAGGTAACACAAACAGTGCGTTTCCTCATTTTTTGAGGCCTTTTTAGGTAAGTAAATGTGAAAAATGGAGTGAATGTGCCAAAAATTGCTTAATTTGCGAAGAATTTTAAATTGCAATTCTTAAGTAGCCACACTTTGCATGCCCCTGCCCCTCTATTTGTTGGGATGTTTGTGGGCTCAAGAAGCCGAAAATCCGGCCTTCCTTGATGCGACAGAATTTCCGAGACTAACGCGAGGCCACTAAGAGATGACTTGAAGCCCACAAATTTGTGAACAGAGTGAATGTCAAGAACAGAGACATAAAGAGTGAGGCAATTCAGTCAATGCACTTTCCTTTGGTCTAACTCTGAGAACAAAGATACGACGTTTCCTTCACTTTGGCGGGATGAGTAGTGAATGATTGTGTTGCTGCTTTGATCCACCATCCATCCGCTTTATTCTTCTGGCAGTCCAAGACATCAAACATTTGCAGCGAAACTGCTAATAAATTTCCCTAAAGGGGAAGAAGAAACAACCTTCTCCTGTGGGCCTGGTATTGCTGGAAGGAGATCTGTGTGTGTATGGATGCTGGGGGGTCAAAGTCCGCCTTAGTCGGTGTGCGGGGGTGATGAAGTGACCATGTTGGCTTCACTGGTGAAGAGAGCTTTGGATTTCCAACCAAGAACCTAGGGACGCCCTCCCCTATCGACCCCTAGCCTTGACACAATTTCAATCGAAGGGTTTGCGAAAATGCTGAATGGATATTTTTAACTTACGTGGTTGATGGGACTTTGCCCTCCTATTTTCACTTACTCCCTCATTTCACATACCATCTTTGATGTATCGCAGTTGCCAGTCATGGTAGTTCATCCGTTTTTAGCAACTAAGCAGTGGAATGCAAAAATCTCCGTGGGTAATTTCTTTCCCCGTTTCACAGAAATGGTCATCCCTTGTACCAATTGCGCGTGATGGCAGGATTGACTACCATCCAGAGTAGCGTAAACCATAATAATTGGGATCTTCATTGACAGACGAAGCGCTGCCTTCACAATACTAAAGTCCCTGCGGCTGATTGTTCCGTCATGCTGCTCGAGCTTCGCGCCTTTAATGAAGAGAAATTCGCTCACCATTAACAAGATTATGCATTCGTGTAATTATACCACTGTTGTCTGCCTTTATGTTTTATCATGTCCGAATCGGAAGACTGTTATTGCCATTTGCTTGACGTTAACACTGGGTGGTTGGCAAATGAACACAAGAAAGCAGCAAAGGTAGCTAAGGCTAGACTTTTGCCTCCACAAGAAGCAATGCAGAGTAGGCTTTCTTCACATGGTAATGGGAAAGGGAACGTAGGACCTCCTCCCGACTTTCAGATTTGGCTCAAATACGCTTGGAATTGGGGGTGCGGGAGAGAGCAAGTGCGGATGGATAGCGCTGATTGAAATAACTATTTACCAGCAAACCAACCGTTTCAGTTGTATGCAGCCCTACTCAAACACCGGTGGTCCTTCAATCATGCCCACGCCTACGCCTACGCAGCCCTCCTGTGCATTACTGGCAAGGAAAGAGTGCCAAAACTTTTCAAAAAGGAATTAGGCGACAACGTTGTAAGAAAAATTAGAACATACATCACGTCAAAGTGGTCGCAACTGAAAGGGGCTTTCGTTCGAAGCTACGCCAGGCTCATCGGGAAGATCAACTAATCGGATTTAAAGCTCACCAGGCCTTAGTTGATGGGGTATTCAAAGAAGTGTACCACCGCTAGAGGAAAAATGAAGGGAAAGATAGCCCGTAAAAAGGCAAAAGAATTGTTAACATTTTTTGGCAATAGCAACGCCTAAAAGCCCCAATTCCCTTTGTCTGGACATGGCGTCACATATACGGAATGTGTGTCCCTTATCTGTTTGTGACGTGTTTCGTGGCAAACCGTGTATTGTAAACAAGCCGATGAAAGCAAAAACAACGAAATTTATGTGAGATGCCCTTGTCTTGCAGAATGTGTAATGACTCCATTTCTAATGCAGCTTTTGGTGTCTGGGGTCGTCGACTTGCTGTTGGAATCCTAGCAGCCAAAGCGTTAAGTTGTAAAATATTTGCGCTCAGCAAAGACTATTGCTAACCAAAAAACGAAAAAACGGGAGGCAACGAAAAAATATTTTCGGGAGTCATAGAGATGAAGACGAACGATAGCTGCGGCTCCCGATCCTGATGACCACGAAGCAAGGACATCACTTCAAGAAAATAGCACATGGCTCTGATTGCATTTTATTCAGTCCAAGCCGTGTCTTCATTCTTCTGTCTCATAAAATGTGGTACTCATTTTTTTAGCAGCCAACCAGAAAAGCACGAGGTGGAGATGAATGTCAAAAGTTAACGTGACCACGATAAATAGTTTTAGCATACACCTAATCAACTTTAAAATCGAATTTACATTAATGCGTTTAAGACTAATGCCCTCGCTTCCACCTGCGGCACTCATTTTGCCTTCGATGCCTGACTTACGGAATGGAGACTGCTATTCCAACTGTCGGCTGCGCATTGTAAGGTACGCACCTGCACATCTGTACGAGACTTCATCACCAACTGAGGCAGAGGTGTTGGCGGGTTGCGAGGTGAAGCTACAACCAAGGGTTTTGAGTTGAGTAGTGGGGTGGACAGTAAACCCTTGACCATTACTTTTGTACAACGAAATCCTATTAATATACCTTCTGTGCAAAAGTTCGTCTCTATCTCATTTACAAAAAAGCCTTCTTGGTAGACAGACTGATACGATGCTGTTTGCCTGTCTACATGTGGTTAATGGCATAGAACATCGCATGCTAGCGACGTGCAAAACTATTGCCACATGCATTTAGATTGGTGAAGGACGCACCAGAGCTTTGAAACTATTCAATTCAAAGCAGGTAGTATTGGAGGAAGAGAAGAGTGCCCAAAGTCCGAAAAAGAAGGAATGGAAACCCTCCTGGCTAAAAATCCTGGTTGGCATTGCCACGACTAGGACACTGGAGATGTTGAAGTAAAATCAAGAAGTTGAGAACTGGAAATAGGGGATAAAATGCTGTCATGACAATTGGACCCAGTCATCAGTTAGCGGACCTGGTTTGGGTGGATCAGTTCTACTCAGGCACAGCTATTCAAGGGAATAGGCCATAGAGCAAAGATTCGAAAAAACCCGAGCTTTCAAGAAGTTGGAGCGTGCTAGACACCAAGGAACGTTTTAACTTTGCTGGAAGAATGACTTAAGATGATTTGAGGTGGCTTAACTGTAATGGCAACGTTCGCCGTGGAGAAAACTGTCCAACAGCATCAAAATAATGGTAGCACGGGTGCTGTAAAAAGTGGTGACAAGAAAGGCAATAAAGTTTGCACTCATGTGTAATGTCCAAAACTGACTTTCCCCTTTACATCCAATTACCCAGTCTCTCACAATTCTTCCTCGACTACCAGCCTGATCAAACTCGAACTTAAATGGCGATATGAATCGACATCAAAAAGTTAGCTGGTAGTCAAACGCCTCAAATATTCAAAAACAGCGATTTGAAGAGCAATTTAATGGCTCCTTATTGTAAAGAAGCAACCGAATCCGCCAGCCCCCTTAAAACTGTCCAATCAGAGGACTGAGTATGCATAACGGCGTACAAATTTCGTGATAAAGGAGACTGGCTGCGTCACATGACCCTGAGCCTATAAAGGATAATTGATTCGCTGAAGAAGTGTTATTCGACAAATGGGGAGAACTGGGACCCCTCAAGAACCAAAGAAAAAGTAGCTTTTTGGTTGTTTTACAGGATACAAAAGCACACACATCGCATAATCGTAAAAATTTCAAAATAACCATCATCGAAACCAAAACATGTCGACTTTGTCATCAGCTTATGCACATTCAACATAATCATACAGTATAGAGGATTCCTAAAGATACCATGCAGATTAAATTATAATATGGAATTACACTAGGTTCGAGGTGATTAGGAAGGTTAAGTTTGGCAAATACCACGAGTTTGACGGGAAAAAACGTTCCAAAAGGCGGGCTCCTATGTCAGAAAAGATGGAAAGGCAACTTACGTGTCAAAGAATACGACCATTGTAAGGAAGGTGACATCACCCAAGCCACAGGACAGACTCGCACAAACAACCCCTGTAATAGGTAAAACAAGTTTTGTTGAATGTTAAGCACCAGAGGTTGGATACTGTTATATACCCATATAATAAATCGAAAAAGAATGCACATAATATTTGACCTCCTTACCGAAAAGGCTAAGCGCAGTCGAGTTGGAATAAGAGACGATGAGAAACGCAGACAGTGCGAAGAATACAGAGAGGCAGACTTTAAAACTAAGGCGTAAAGATAGTAAATGTCCTATGCCTATTTGATGAAAAAACGGGTAAGTGGATAAATAAGATGCGTACTGAAAGTGTGACCTTTGGATAAAAACAGGAGCTAAAAGTTTGAGCAAGAAACTGGGTACGATATCGGCTAAAAGTACAGCCTAAATAATGAAATGCTAAAAGCACAAGAAATAGCACTTACACCGGTTCCTACTGCTTTACAACTTAATCGACCACGCCAGTCAACATTTTGGTCAGAATTCTAAAAGGACAATGTCTATTGCGGAAAGAAAGTTTAAAAAGGGTATGAGCGTAAAAATAAGCAATAGTAAATGAGCATTTGGCTAAGAGAGGAGAGATGACAGCATTATTTGCAATTAAAGAATGGGTAAATACGACGTGAAAGCACAAATTTTAATAGCAGCAAACGAGTGCCCTGCAACAGTCTAAACAAATTAAACCTTAGGCTCCAGGCTCAAAAAAGAACAACTTTGCACTAGGTAAGGCACCCAACACCTCACAATCAGTGAAAATATAAACAAGTTGCATCTGGTTACGCACATTCGCAATGCCTATTCCTAAAATATCGACTGCCGAACTCAATATAACAACGCAAACAGAGCTGTTGAATACTCCGAACAAACAAAAAGTAATATAATTGCGCCAGACTTGATAAGAGTCCCGAACACACGTCAGAACCATATCGAAACCTGGGAACAATGTATATCAAAATAGCAACATATCAACTAGCGAGCAAGGTCGATGGGGAATTAAAACAAAATTTCGTAAGGTTGACCCTCGGAATATCTCAAAAATGCTCCTGCACAAAGATAAGTTGGATGCTATTAATTATACTTAACTAGTATTGGTCTGTTGAAATATGGCGGAGTGTGAAATTGCAAAACATGAAAAGAACATCAGCACTCATTCATATTGGACACTGTGCTCCTTTAGCCCCTTGGTGTACACTTTTGAGGCGAGAGAGCTGGCTGGAAGGAAGTCTATTTGTTGTGAAAGCATAGTGGAAGTTCAAAGGTCAGGAAGACTTAGGATATATCGGATCTTACTTCTTCCTCAGGGGTGTAAATCGATCGATGTCATGAGACTTGCGTAACCTTACTGCATATCACTTATAATACATATTTAAAAACCTATCCCAAAGAGTGATATGCATCACCTCAGTTAGCATACATAATCTCGATTTATGCTAGAGCGGAGCATGTAATTCCTGAAGCAGTGTGAGGTTAAGTAGCTGCTGGCATGGGTAAAAAAGCAACCCAAAGTGCTTTAGAAGGACCCAAAGTGTTGCACAAGTGTCAGGTCTACCATAGGGTAAGTATCCAGTGGAGGCAAAAAATTTAATAATCCCACTACTTAATTGTTATTAATTCTCGAAGATACTGAATATTACACACTGCCCTCCGGCTATATTAATCATTTACGGCGGAAGCATACCAGGTGAAGGACTCGGTACCCGCGCATGTCTACACAGAGTTGAGCAAAACTTCGTGCCGTCACAGCTGTGGATCGTGATCTGCTGCTAATCAATGCGATAGCAAATTGCAAGTAGTCACAACAGTCATTTGCTTGGGTTGCATAGTCGCCAGGTGTAAAGCAGCGTTAAAGACCATTCGGAGCGCCCACTTGATGGTTTTAGAGTGTTAAAGCCTCCTTGTGATTTTAAAGTCCATATCAGTTAGGGCTTCATACATCTTGCTTACAATAATATTAAACGGTCAATGAAAAAGGAGGATGCTGTGGTCAGGCCTCTCCTCGGGGCCAACGGTCGTCTACTCACCGCAAGCATTGCAGATCTACTTTCAGTTGGTCTGCGCCCAAGTTATTTGCATGATTGAGCATAAACATCTCCCCGCCACATTTAGCAAATGGGGATCGTGCCATCCATTTATCCTGGCGAGTATCCCATCTGACCAGCTGGTGACTCTGTGTTACCATCCGCCTAATTCTTTTGAGCAGAACAGAGACCCAGAATGGAACAAGGATGGCACACCACCTTTTTCTCCACGACAAACAGACCGAATTACTTAGAAAAAGCCCTAACAAAGCTACTTTATTCCAATCGTTGTGTCCATTTTGGGGTGAGATTTCGCAAACGAGGGCAGACTTCACGATACCTTCCATTCCAGTATCGTTACCTACGTGTCTGGCAATACAGTACTTCATAGTGTTATAAATTTCTTGTCCAATTGCCTCCATCGACAAAAATCCTTCCATTTGGCTGTGCAAACGCTGTGATTGCGTCCATCTGCTGCAACGATCGTATCACCACATGACTTGATGCGACCAATGCGAGAGTATTCAGCTTAGTTGGTTTGGTTAGTTGGCTTCTACACGAATGGTAGAGAAGATGCTGGATTGCATGTTAAGAAACTGCCAAAGGCCACAGAAGTTGGGAAATATGACTTATTCTGTTGATCTCCAGGCTTGCATTTAAATCTTGGATGAAAGACATAGCGAAAAGAGGAAGAAAGTGCAATAAAAAACTAGGAAGATATTTCATTACTAAACCCCTAACACACCAAAATGTTACCATCTTGGTTAAGACAGCAGAAGCTGTCAGGTACACACAGATTACTCGAAATGAAATCAGACTTACACACACTCCTCCATCACCACCACCTCTACAGCTGTGTCTGCATGGGTGTGCGATCCATTGAAGAAGTAACTGCTATCTCGAATCCTCCCACTTTTGCAAGTCAAAGAACTGACCTTTTGATGCATTAATCCAGTTTGACGAAACTGGGAAAGCGTTAAAACCATTGAAATTTTTTTACTTGGAAGAAGCTAAGTTTATGGATAGAACAAATAATGTAGCCCATAAAAGAGCAAAAGTTAAAAGACACTTGTCTGATACAAGAGGGTAGAATTTGCGTCGGTCCAGAGACGCCCAAAAGGTGAGTGCAATGGGACAGACATTTTTCTCGCCTTGGTAACCTGCAAAATGAAAGGTGAAAGGAAGGGGAACTAGGAAGAAAAGAGAAATAGGTGAAAAACGACGTGTGCCTGTTATAAGGTAGACTATAATGCCTAAATTCTTAAGCGAAAAACCCAAAAAACCCTGCTTTGCTCTCTAGAAATGGCATGCGTTCTACAATGCTTGACGTGGAAAGCATTGAAAAAGAAATCAGAGGTACGTAAGAGAGTGGAGTCTTACTACCCATGCCGCTACTTCTACAGCTCTAAAACTTACACTTTCCAACCCACGCGCTAGCTTTAAATCACTGCCACTTCTGTAAGGACTGCAAACTTTCCTTTTTATTTGGTGATTTAGTTCATATAACCGCTACTAATGTGCTCATTAATGGGCTAAAAGATTGAAATCCCTGCAAACAATGAAGCGAGTAATTTAAGCCGTCAATTGCACAAGTATCATCAAGAGTGATTAACGCCTCACTATTACAGTAAGATGCGATGATGACAATGAGGTGGAGAAGCTTGGCAGTGCTGAGTTGACTGTCTACAATAGTGGTGACATTAATGCGACAGGCGCAGTAATATGCAATCTATGACTCTAAACCAAAAGCCAGACCAAAAAAAAGATGCTGTGCTTGCTCTTGTTTGGATGCCTCTAAAACTGAGAATATGCGCACCATACTGCTGTTTGCCCATACAACAATTTGACCATCCGGTGACTTAAAACTGAATTAATCAAATAAGCACCCTCTGATCAACACAGAATTCATAAAGTAAAATCCGTAAAATAAAAATGCACACTGGTAAAATTTTCAATTCGCGGAACAGACAGATCGGGAGCCAATTAAAATACTCTTTATAGGTTAAAACTGAGAAAGGAAAAGGGTCAATTCATAGAGTTCTCACCATTTTTTAAAGATAATAGTTATACTAGGTTAGCTGACACTTTGTAAAACTACCAAATATAAAATAATATTCATAATTGTAGATCTTTGCAAGGAATACCTTTTATAATATCAACTAGATAAAAAAGTTCATTAAAAAATAAAATAGAAAAAAGGCTCAGAGAGTCCACATTTCGCTGCGATAAACAGTATTTTTAGGCTTCAAAAAGTTGTTTTTAATAGCAACAATCAAATTTAAATTTAAATAACAATCTATTCATTAATTACTAAAAAACAAACCCTTTTCTTAGTAAACTGCAATTGAAATAGCGAAATAAGGGAAAATTGACTAGATCCAGAACTAAAAACTGATATGCTGCAGGCAATAACAACAAATTAATCTCAGTTGCGATTTAAAAAAAAAATAATGGCAAGTATCAGGAGGTCTTACCCGTAGGTTACAATCACCGATTAAAACTCGTTTCAAAAAATTTAAAGGCTATTCTAGCAGCTAAGACGCCCATTTGAGTTAAGCGAACTAAAATAATGTAGGAATTTGTTGCTGCACAAAATGTGCCAATAAATGTAACCAACAAACTCGGCAAACGTTTCAAAACGCACCAGAAATAGAAACGTAAATTGCTCAGACCTTTATTAAATAATAAGTCTAAGCTACGGCCAAATCTTCACGAATTTTCAAAATCATTGCCACTCAGCTATCGACGCTACAGCGTATTAACCGATTGATCAAAACAATCCCAAGTTGAATTAATATTGTGCTGTGTAAGAAAAAGCAACCACAATTTTAAGCATTACTTCAAGCGAAAAGGCCAAAAATCGGCAATAGGTATCAGTAGTTAAACATACGAGCTTTAAGTTTATCCCTCAAATGTTAAAAGTGCGCAGCTACTTCGGTAATTTTGTAATAGTGAACAGTCAAGCATTCAGTGCACGTTGCTCGGTTTGTACAGTTCAACCGTCCGTATTTTGGTTTATGCAGTAACCTCTAGTTTCTTAGCTCTCACTTTTCGCCAATAGGCTACCGTAGGTGCTTCACAATCAAAACGTTGATGGTTAGGCTGGCCTTTGGACCAAATCAGTAATTATAATATTTGGTCATTTGACTGCCTGTTAAGGTGACTTAAGCGGCCATCTTGTTTGGTCGGGATGGGGCTGGCCTTTGGACTATGCCAACTGTCTCCAGTCATCTCTTACCTGAGTGCATATGTATTCTGCCCTGGCACTATGCTTTTTGCCTTCTAATAAGTCTCGAGACTCTGCAGCATTATTCAAGTTTCTTTATATACTTAACACAGGCAGTCTGTTGTGCAATGCTATTGTGGCATCATGAAACTCCCTTGAAGGCGAAAGAAGGCCTAACACAAGAGTAGAATACATGTATTCACCAAACACGAAGAGAATGGGGCTGCTGGCATGGTTCGAAGGTCAGCCTAACAGGCTAGGACGACACGGCCACTTAAGTGACCGTACCGAAATCGGCAGTGACAAAACCGGAGTACTGCAGCTTTCTCCCGTCTCTAGGGAAACCTTGAAGGTCTGCACTGGTGGTAGTGTAAGGTGCAAAACCTATCCAACGGACCGAAAGGCTGAAATTGACGTCAACCCAGCCCCGTGTTCCGCAAAATGCCTGTTAACACCACCACCAGTGGTAGGCGCTGCAGTCGGAGCTGGCTTCAGTATCCGTAATAACGTATTAAACATGCCAAAATGTGACAACGCCCGCATCTTCATGCTAGTCGGATAAGGTATAGTTGACTATGGTTAGGAAGAGCCAAACGTATAAACAACGGGCTTTCGTCTCAGAGTTTATAGCCTGGCATTTGAATTTCCTGCTAACAATTGGCTGGATTGAATAATCAAATCCTCTAACTCTTTCGAACTACCTATTTCCCTTCATTTTTCTGCCGCACACAATACGAATGTGACAGCGCCATCCTTGCTAGGGCCTCTGGAAGACGGCAAACGTGTCATCCACTTTGGATAGAATAGCGCCGTTTTATTTACCTATGAGGGTTGAGCAGATGCCTTACTCGTGTTTGCACCAACAAACTTCACCAACACCAGCTCCAACTCCATAATGTTACCAATTGGCACAACCTGCACCGAGCCCAGTGTCGTAGATTGGCTTTGTCGGTTCAGTAGACAGACTGCGTCACACGTAGTCCACCTCTGACTGCCCCGCAACGAGTGGATTAGGCTCGGCCACAGTTACTCAATTCCCACCGCGACAGCACCGGCTCTCCAGTGCATTCCAGGCATGGATGCACAAATTAAGCACCGGATATTACAGATAAAATGCTCGGTGTAGGACAGTCCCCTCAGTGCCTTAAAAACACAGGCAAATTAGCACTTTTAGCTGCTTTTTAATGCATCTTTGCTGTGAAAAGTGATGTATGTAAGCAGAATTATTTTCACGTGCCAACGAATCCAAGCCTTGAATACTGCACCTCTCCAGCCAACGAATGCAATGTAATGTAAACATGATTCTGTGATTTGTGGGAGCAGAGACAACTGTTTATACAAACAAGTGGAAAGTGTGGAGGAGAACTGATTCTCTGCGATATTGTTTTATCGTGCAAAACGGCGGTCTGAAGCGGCATTGGAAGTAGCTGCAAGGGTGTAACCACTTGGGTAGTTTAGAGTGCAACAAAAGTAGTGCTTATTCCCGTCGAGGCGACGTCTATTATGCAGGCACCAGTCTCGTGCCCGCATGTCTCAAATGGTGGAACAATTGGAGTCCAACTGTGAACGAGGAAATCGGACCCAAAATGTAGCCAGGCGTATTGCTACTACAATCGTCACATTCTACCCTTTAAGCAGTCAATCCGCGGTAGACGTCACATCTTCACGAATAATTTGACAAATGGAATAGAAGTGGTCGTGGTTGTGGCTTGCTATCGGCGACAGATCTCCCGCAACCCGTCAGTGGACAAAATAGCCGAATTGTCTGAAATAAATGCTTAAGCAGCCCATCAAGATGCTCCATCACATGCATTTGACAGGGTCTAGACTCGTCAAAGTCTTGAAGATCACAATCACGCTCAAACCATTCCTTAAAAGCGTATCACCATAAGCTGTGTTGAAAAGTTTACAAATTGTTTGGGACCGCCTCAAAAAGCGCGTACGGCGAGAGATGAATCCCTTTTACCAGTAAGTTCTTATCAGTTCTTCTCCACTCAACATCGTCTCTTCCTCCGCAACATGCGTCCACCACTGATCCATGCATATCCACCAACTGACTCAAACGCTAGTCCAACAGATTTCCGCCATAGCTGCTCAACTCACCCCAAAAGGGAAAGCAGAACACGTTCCATTGATAAACAGGCAGTAAAGTGAAGACAGAAGGAAAGTGAGAGGAAGGGACAGACACCAGTGGAGTTGCCAAAATCAGGCGTCGTGAAAGCGAACAGCACGAGAGTTAGTACTCCTCGTTGAAGGGGTATTCCGGGTGCTTTGAAAGCCTAAAAGGAAACCTAGGCATAGACGAAGCACACTACGTAAAGCACAAACCGAGGTGGGCAAAACGCACACTAGACACTCGTAAACACGCTTGTTCCAAACGGCCCTGCCGAGTTGCGCCATTTCTGCCTCAGTCAGCTCAAAGTCAAACACCTCGAAGGCCGCAAAAAACATGACGTGAGTGCATGACAGGCTATTATGGGGTGTTTGACAATCAATTGGTTTGACAGGACATTCTCTCCCTCTCACTTACATCGAAATTGGCCTTGATGCGCTCCGCAGTGACACTTTTGACGATGACAACGATGCCTCGTTGCAGACCATGACGCAGAACCACTTGGGCAGGTGTCTTTCCGTGATTGTGTGCTATTTTCACAACATCCTCATCCTCCAGAAGCGAAGCAACCTTGCCACTACAGGAAGTGTCGGACATTCCTGACCAATGCTAACTCACCTCGCGAAAGCAGGAGAGCCGAGAGGTGCATAACCCTCAACCACAATGCCCTTCGAGTGGCAGAACTCGATCAGCTTGGTGTTGAGGCAGTGAATATTCACTTCCACCTGATTCACCGCCGGTGGAATCGTGCAGGATGCCAAAATGCGCTCCAGTTGGCGTCTGTTGAAGTTCGACACACCAATCGACTTGACAAGTCCTGCCGAGACCAACTCCTCCATGGCCTACAAAGCTGAGCAGTCAGCATTATTGTCACGACTCTACCTTCCAGGTGTCCTCCAGCTTGTGGTATTCATACACCACACAGCTGGGATCATCAACATCGAATTCAACACCCTCCTTGTGATGGAAGGACACAGGCCAGTGGATAAGGTAAAGATCCAAGTACTCCACTCCGAAGTGTCTAATCGACAGCTCACACGCACCGCGGACGTCCTCTGCAGCGTGTTTGTCACACCAAAGCTACACAGGCGATGGCACATCGCAAGAAGTTGAAGAAGTACCTTGGAAGTGATGAAGAAGTCTTCGCGCTTTAGATTGTGCTTCTGCATTGATGCTGCTATTGCTGCACCGACTTCAGCTTCGGTGCCATAAAACATGGCGCTGTCGAAGTGGCGAAATCCGCTGGTGATGGCCACCTCAACAGCATGTGTCATTCGTTCCTTCGCACCCTACAATCGCCATGTAATGCAAAGGATCGAGATCCTACAGCGGTGCCGAAACCAAGTTGTGGAATCGTGTAACCACTGTTGAGGTTAAGAAGTGGTGCCTTAGCCATCGCAGCGCCTTGTTCACTTAAAACTCACGACTTCAGCATTTCCATCACGACTTAAATACCACCACTTTATGTAAACATGCGTTATTTATCATTTCCTTCGCGTACGACAGCGTAAATGCCGTTAACTGTGGATTTGAAAGGTAAGCAGGTAAGCAGGTCTGCCCTTGGCAGCATTGTCGTTTTGTTTGTGGATGGGGTTTTGGAGGGCGTCATCGTTGGCACGCCTTGTAGGGGCCAAGTGAGACCGGTGCTGGAGGAGGCGAATGTGGCAGAAATTGCACGCAGACACAAGAAGACGCCTGCACAGGTGCTACTGCGACATGGACTACAACGAGGCATCGTAGTCCTCGTGAAGAGTGTCACGCCCGAACGCATCAGGTCGAATTTCGATGTAAGTTCGAAGTGATGAATGCCCTGTGGAGGTGTGTTTTGCTGCATCTTTCATGTCATGTCGTGTTTGTGCACTTGAAGGTGTTTGATTTTGAGCTGACGGATGAGGAGATGGGGAAGCTCAACGCGACCGGTGTTAATCAACGCGTTTTTCGTGCCTTAGCGTGAGTTACCTTTGTTCTGGTTTTGTACGGCAGATCTTTCCAGTGCTGCAATAGATGCACACACGTACACACACACACACACACGTACACACACATACATACATACACACAACATTCTCCTGCTAGCTCGACATTGTCTTTCAATGCGGATCCCCACGTAAGGCTTGAAACAGATATTCATTTCTCCCAGTCTTGTACACCTTTTCATCTTTTTCAGGCTTGTGAACCACCCGGAATACGCGTTTAAAGATGATTGCTAACCATTCCACGGTCGTCATATTTTTGTGCTGCCATTTAGGACCGCAATAGTAATTGACTGCCTCTGCCCTGCTTAGAATGCCCCAATAAGAGTGTTGATTGTTCATGCAACGAATGGAAAGCTTAAATGTGTTCCATTTTGTTTCTACAGAAGTGAGTCTGGTGGGCTGTGCCTTCGGTGGACGAGAGGCATTTGAAGGGACCGGTGATGGGATTAACTGTCGGGTTGTGCGTATGCAGCACATGGATTACTAGTACTGTTGCGGAGGTGAAGTGCCTGCAGAAAGTGTCCTATTGCAGTTTGTCCTGTGGCTTAGGCTGAGTCCCTTTGTCCGCCCTCTATTCTTAGGTATGCTTGGGTACTTCGGGCAGGCGTCTGGTTGTGGCAGATGGTGTTAAGTTGGTTTTAGTTTTGCTGATGCCTCGTTTCCGCATCTGCGCTGAAGTGTCTTAGGCAGTCTGTTCAACCTCTCGTTTCAACGCCCTAAGCAATACAGAAATGGTTCCTTTCAAGGCGTTCGGGGAGGGGCAGAGTTTATTTTCTTTTCATTGGTGCACCGAAGCCATTGCTCAGGATGGCGCGAGTTCTGAGGTCGGGGTTAGGCCATGTCTACTTACAATTGAGGGTGTCCCCGCATTTGGCCTCCTTGTGGGTTGATTGATCAAGTCGCTGGGTCCTGGACCCAGTTCAGAAGACTGTGGAATGTGTGAACATGTTTCCACATACACATACACATACACATACACACACACATACACACACACACACACATACACACGGTGAAAGCCGTCACAGCAGTACCCAGAGCATAGTTGTGTTGATCACCCAATCGGCGGAATGGAGCAGTCTCTTGGGGAAAGTTAGCACCTTTCCTGCCTTCATTATGCTTTCCTGCATTTAACTAGTCGTACTTCTAGTGCTCATTTGCTCCGCCTCTCTCTCATGCCTCACCGATGCAACGCCGCCCATTCATTCTCTGTTCGCCAGTCTACTTCCACAGTGGGTTGAAGTCACTGCAGTTTTACACTAACATGCGCTGCCACCATGACAGCAAACATGTCTAAATATTTATCGTCCACCTGCTTGCGTAAATGGATGACTTGGCTGACATAAATCTTACCATCTCGCAGGTTGGCATCGCATCCGTTGTCTGGACAGGGAAGTTTATCGCAGCACAGATTTACAAGTTTGTGCAATGCGTCCATTTGTCCCTCAAGCAACAGTAAAAATAGTCCACAATTCACTGACAGAGGTGCTTTCTTCCTCAATCCCTCCCTCCCTCCTTTTTGTGCCATCATTTTGCTGTCCTCCATCGCCACTGCATTGTGTGCAATAGGGGTTAATGCATGTGTTGGTGTCATCATGGTTTGTCCGCAATTTTCCACCGAATCGGTCTGTAGAATGCTTCCACATCCGCATGGAGGAGGTGGTGCGTTCTAATTTAGGAGGGCAGGTGTCTCTGATGTGGGGTAATTTCCTTTGGTGGGAAATGGAAAGGCAACTTTAGGGCTTTTGGTGTACCAAAACAGTGAGGAACATTTTGTTGACGCATTTCGAGGTCGCAACAAATCTCCTCATGAAGGTGCACTGCACATCAAACCATCGGACGTGACGAAGGCTGTAGGTGGTGGTCTAGCGAGGCTTTCTGGCCAACTGTGGTGCATTAGCCCCTCTGGGCTGCATCAAGCCGACCTATCTCAGCCCCATCGAACTCGACTGCATCCAGATTGGGTGCCGGGCAATGAGGTGCCTTCACTTGCAGTGCTTTGTGCGTAGTTAAGGGCATCACCAAAGTAGAGGCATCAGCCTTCTGCCTTGCTCAGACTGACCATGCTCTCCCGATCCGTCGGAAGGAAGCGAGCACAACGACTTCTCCGTGACTACTCCACCGATGTTAATCACCACTATGCATGACCAAGGTCTGCTAAATCTTTCGTCCATCCTCTGCCTCCGTGTTGGTCACTGTGGATGAATAAAGACGACGCAGTGATTCGTGTGCCCTTGGGGAGTGGAGGGCCGCCTACGTAATCAGTGCGCGACTAGACCGCCACCAAGGTGGACATGGCATCGTTGCTAGCCTGCACTTAGGAGGTGGATGTGCTGCACTAACACCACTTGCATCATCATCATCATCATCGTTGTCGTCGTCGTCGTCGTAGGACGTTTCTGACTGTCGCAACCATCAGAATGCGATAAGGGGAAGGGACATGGTCCGCTCAACTATACGAAGTCGCGCCTTCCTCACAGCCTAATCACGCCATTGCCACTGTCTGATTGCGGGTTGCCTGTGTAGTCCCACGGTTACGCTTTCCCTTCCGCATGCGGCTACTCAAGATGGGGGAAGACAAGTTGTGCTAACAGGAAAGCGGAGATGACGGAAGACAGACTGCCTAGTGGATTGCAAAGCCACAATGGGCTAAGAAACGACGATAGGGCGCTCCCTCATGCCCACAAATTCCCTCAGATCGAAGTAGAATTTGTGTTAACTTAGTGCATGCCACCATGCTGACGCGTCCGTCGCCTTCAACACTCCATCAGGATGAGCAGGCTCCAGAGATGTAAGGTGTGAGGTGTGAGGTGTGAGTGGTGTCATACATTGTGTGCCTAACGGAACGCCAGTTTGTCTGCAGATTCATTGCCTTTTGTGAACGCTGCGGGTGAACTGTCCGAGGAACTCGCTCGTCACGAGTGAGACGATCTTTCCATCCTCCCAATCAGCCCATCAGTCGTGAAGACCACCGACTTCCATTAGTGTTCCACTCCTCTTCACAATGACATTACATTGTGGTGTCGTTTGGCATTAATGGCAAAGACTAGCAGGTTCAAAGTGGAGCTTGGGATGCCACCAGCCTTTGGGTTTATGGGGATCAGCAATGAGGCTCAACTGTTTGCCAGTGCCAAGGAGCATGTCGACAAGGGTCGAGACAGGGGGACAATAGCGACACCTTCGCCTCCACCAGTCGTGTATCCACCCCACGGGGTCTGCCGCACTTCGGCAGTGCGTTTTCTGCATCAACAATGCTAGCCCTCCCCTGCATCGGGAAAGGCTGGAAGTGGTGACGGTTCGCATTAAAAGCATCCACTCCGATGCTCAACTCTCAATGCCCAGTTCTTGACATGAGAGAAACTGGACGCCGGCTGATGGCGGGTGGAGGTGTGTGGTGCCCTCTCGTAAAAATCATAAATGATGTGCACTTTGGGTAGCTACTCCATTTCCATGTACGTATGGAAGCTGCTAAGAGCAGGATAACAGCAGGAACAACAGTAGCAGCACAATATGCGGAAAGGATGCTTACGCGGTTGGAGTATAAGGTCGAGCGGTATGAAGCAGAGAATAATAGCGAGGAGGCAGGGACGTGAAGTGTTGGTCGGAGATGTTGATGTTAACCGCCGCCCTTGATTTAGGAAGTCTACTTTTGGACCAGTGAGTTGCGACCAGAAGTGAACTCGCGAGGTGGCCAGTATTTCGCCTTTCTCTACCCTATTGTTAGGGGAATTGCCGAGGCAGATGAGCGGTGTCGCGGTCAGATATTGCCTCTCTCCACCACTGCAATTGCACGTCCGGTGAAGCTGCCTTGATGCGCTCCCAACTGACACTTTTCACAATGACAACGATGCCTCGTTGAAGACCATTTAGCGGAAACAACAAATTCGGCAGCCTTCCTGACTGTGGACAAGTAAGCTCGTTCGCCTTCCAATGAGGGGAGTAAGGGAGAGCATCGTTCCTCTCTACCGATTCGGTTGTCTTGCGAGCTTATCCACACTTCCTTTGATGGCAGACTTCAGCTCCCCCATTTCATCGCCTTCGGACCATCGCGCTATCCCGCGTGCAAGCAGCAGTGGAGAAATGAAGGCGGGATTGGCTGGGTCCTCAGCTCTTGCAGACGTGCGGCACGCCAATCGGTGTGCCGAGGAGACACATCGACTGACTGTAGCGCGCATTGCCTTCATAAGCACAGGATCACCTGATGACGTCGCCTCTCTTGACCGCCTCATCGCACCTGTCTTGACTCCATGCATCGCTCTCACGAACACCCCCTAACAGGAGGCTGTCTGCCGCCTATTTCCACAGTGTCACGCTGACATGTGTCGCGGCTGCCTGATCCTTGCTGAGTAATTCTTTGCATTCGCCATCAACAGATTCGTGCAAACGAAAGCTCCTGTTGGCATAAGTCTCGGTGAATGTGGGCTTTTCGAGTAGTCCAGAACAGCCCAAGACTGGTGACTGGGCGCATCCAGATCGCGAACAATTACACTCAAGAAATCTGAATGCCCATGGAGCAGCAGAGACGAACTAGTAGCTGCATGCCTTGCACAGCCTGACACCATGAAAGCTTCCAGGTAAATGGAATCGGTCGGCAAGTTTCAATTGTCATCCAAATCACCAAATGGCTGATGCGCCTAGAAACGATACAACCGCCCTAACATTAACATCATATCGACGCAGTTAAGCGATCGGCTTTCAAGCTGCCAATTCTCTTGACCACTCAAGTGGCAGCCAGTCGACCTGTCCAACTGCCAAGTCGTCAGACCACCGAAGCAGCACTCGCTGTGGGTGGATGCCAGTGCAGACTGTCCAAGCAAGTGCAGTACATTGCAGCTTTCAGTGGCACATCATTTACTGCTGAATGCTACCGACTGCACCGCTCGCATTCCAAAGCAATCACCAAAATCGTTTGCCTCAATTTCATTCCTCCTCCAATTGCAGTCACAGGTGAAGCACAGGCACTAGTTTCTACAACTAGATATCGTCTACCCGCAAACATTGAGGCCCACCGATTACCGCTGGTTGTGGGAATTGCAGTCACTGAATGCCAACAACGTTGAGGCGGACTCAGTGGTAATCTATGCTACACTACCACCATCCACACCTCCACGGCCGCGACCACTCTTATGCCACATTCCACCTCAAACTCAACCCTCAAGAGCACTTTGCAGCTCGTCCTTTCCACAGCACTTATTGCTCGCACAACCGGCGATGGACGGATGCTGTGATTACCACCTCTGTTCCACGATGCATGAGTGGCGTTGCAGTCGGAGATCGTATGCGCTGCCTTCAGCCTGGACAAGTGAGTGGTGAGGTTGGCTGGTGTGTGTGCGTGTGTGTGTGTTTGCTTTCAGACAACACAAAATGCATTGCAATGGCTGACGTGTAATGTGGGTTCGATTTTCTGGAAACGGCATAGACAGCCTTGCTGCATAAGTAAACGAGGGCATCCCCTGCCCTCCCCGACTCTCACTCGGACAGCGACGGAGCGGTGACATTTCCTTACCAAGTCAAGGACTCGCCGCCACTGCTGCATGCTGTCCGGACAGCATCTATGCCAGCCGACTCATTTTCCTACTCTTACGTGTGTCTGTGGAAGGCAAATACTTGGACCTGTCAACTGCCTTAGTGGAGGCAATCAAAAGACGCCGAAAACCAAACAGGAAGCACACATGTCAACGCGCAGCATCGATGGCTGTGCGCGGCACTGTCGAAGTCAAACGAAGAAGTGGGCATAAACACGATGGTAGGAAGGGAATGCTGTGGAAATGAGCACCTAGACGAAGGGAGGCAAGTCCCGCCACCGAAATAAGACGGACCGTAACAAGTGGAGAAAGTGCTAGGACCCATAAATTGGGGCTCATTTCCACAAGGCGGCTGATCTTCACACTCTCATAACCACACACCGCCTTATGGAACAGGTCAGCCTCAACTGTGCACTAGTAACTGAGCTCCATTTGCTTCTCAAGCCACTCGGACAAGCAACTCCTCCCTCCACACCGCTCAGTCTATCAGTGACAGTATAGCTCTTCAAACAAAAGGCTACCTATTTCAAGCATTGTCCTCAACACTTAGGTTGCCGTGAAAAAGTTGACGAAATGGGTAATGGAGCGCTGGTGATTTTACTATGACTGGATGCTTGATTCTCCCTAATGCACAGTTGTTTTGGATCAATCCACGCATTGCCTGATTCACACGAGGAAGTGGGCTCGGTCATGAAGTGCTTGATTTGCCTGCGATAGACGAGGCCTCGTTCGCCTCACAACAAACTGGTCGCCATCCACCACAATTACAACCACAAGCACCCACCCCATGATACCGCACCCTCCCCACAAACCATGCATCTGTAATCCGCCAACAGGCACTGACATAAATACCTCCCAACACCCGAAGCCAACACAAACCACCTCGCATCACATCGCCATCTGCAGAAACACAAACTGAACCAGGCCTCAGGCCTTCCATTGTGCACATTCTATCGCTTCGCAGGCTAACAAAAACAAGAAAGAAGAGCAGCAGTCATAGGTCACAGGAGACACGAGCGCCAGCCCGGAAACACAGGATTGCAGATTAATCAGTATTCATCGTCGAATGGATAATCCGGATGCTTCTTAACACTACAACAGTGGAAGTGGTAGCCATATTATAACTCTCGAGATAACAACAACCACTTGCAAACTTTAGCACAATGCGGTGGCAAACAACGAACATGATGTGCATGACTTACGCTTCGACCAAAACAAGGCGTTTGTTGGATCCAGCCCTGTTCAGCCTGTCCATTTCTGCATCACTCAGCTCAAAATCAAACACCTCGAAGAGCACAAACAAACGTTACGTAGGTGTCAGTAAGACTTAGCAAACAACTGCACCAACTGCGAATCCAGTAATTGCAACTTACATCAAAATTCGACCTGATGCGCTCCGGTGTGACACTTTTCACGAGGACAACGATGCCTCTTTGCAAACCATGGCGCAGTAGCACCTGTGCTGCCTCCTTCTTGTGCTTCTGCGCGATTTCAACAACCTCCTCGTTCTCCAACATCGACTTTATCTTTACTCTGCAACAAGCATGGAAAGCGTCCTCCTCGAAGTTCCCCAAAAGGTTAAGCAACGTAACAGCCTTCACATACCCAGCCTTATCAAGGAAACCAGGAGAGCCGAGAGGCGAATAACCTTCAATCAGTATACCTTTGGAGTGACAAAATTCAATCAACTTCGTGTTAAGCCAGTTTATGTTAACTTCAACCTGGTTCACCGCTGGCGTAATCGTGCACGACGCCAAAATGCGTTCGATTTGTCGTTTGTTGAAGTTGGACACTCCAATCGACTTGACAAGTCCAGCAGATACCAACTCTTCCATAGCCTACATAACTGTATTCCCAATCTAACCACTAACCCACCTTCCACGTATCCTCCAGTTTGTGGAACTCAAACACAACCGAGTTTGGATCGTTAATGTCGAAAGAAAAGCCCTCCTTGACTCGGAACGACACGGGAAAGTGTATCAAGTAGAGATCCAGATACTGCAGACCAAGCTTCCTAAGTGAAAGCTCGCAAGTTTTGCGGACATCTTCGGGTGCGTGCTTGTCACACCAAAGCTGCACTCAACGCCCAGTCAATACCATGAATGCAGAAATACCTTTGTGGTAACGAAGATGTCTTCCCGTTTAAGGTTCAGCTTCTTCATGGATCCTGCTATTGCTTCACCAACTTCCTTCTCGTTTTCATAGGCCATAGCACAGTCAATGTGACGATACCCGGTGCTGAGAGCCACTTCAACAGCATTAGTCACGGTTTCTTTAGCTGCCTACAATGGACATGCAGTAAACAAAGGTACATCCTATTACATCGAAGGTTCCAAAGCCAAGCTGCGGAATCCTATGTCCGCTGTTTAATAGCAGACTCTGACACGGAACCATGCTTCCGGATCTTAAAGCGAATCAAATTGGGCAGCCAGCTGCTTTTATGGGGTGTAGGTCATCGATCACAGAGCATTTGACAATTTAAACAAGCAATGCCTAATCGGTAAATAGACTGAATGGCGTTTGTTTGCATTCAAAATGGACTGGAGTCAGACGTCATGCAAGTGCTTTCCAAACTAACTAAAAATATTTGGTCTTTGACGATTGCACACTGATGGTGCACGAGCACTGGATGCATGTGCAGAACCATTGAAACAACTATGCTCTTCCCACAGTTTTCATTTGCAATGATTACAGGTGGGTTCTCACAATCTTCGTAAGCAGCACAAATTTATTACTGGCAGCTGCAGACATCTCCTGGGGTGGGAAAACAGTTAACACTAACGTGCATAGCGTCGGCGAGGAGTTAGTACCAAGTGTAAATGGCAAGCACCAACATACACCTGTGCAGCACAATCCAAGTAGTCAAGCCATTACAGTTTTGAGCTCGGCTTGCAAGGATGAGAAAGGCTTAGGCTCACAGTACACAACTAGTCATTTGAAGAAAAAGCAGTTTCGATAAATAGGAGTTTTCTTGGCAGCACCCATTTGTAGGGAAGTGAGTGAACTGCAAACCGCGAGAGGCGCAGCAAATTTGACTCGAATTCTCAAAAGCTGGCAGCGAATGCTGACTTTTCATTGGTGGTAGAAATGCACATCAGATTACTGGTGCTGCATAAACTCACTGTTGAGGGTTAAACACCTGCCCCAATTTTCGCGCAGAACTGGACCACTTTGTGTGGTACAGGTGTACTTAAATACCAGGAGTGGTTGCGCCAAGCAGAGGAAGGAAGAACTAACTCTTTCCAAACTGACCTCTGACTCAAGCAGACTGGGCTTGAGAACACGCAATTGTGAGTGCGTGGCAGTAAAGTGGTGGTGCAGACCTAATCATTCTTATTCAAAACAGACCTGACACAGTGATTTCCAAACAACTCATCACTGTAGAGTACTGATGAGAGACTGGGGCAGATAAAGAGGACTTTCAAAGACTAGGCGCTCACTGTGCTGGCAGCACCGCCAAAGTGGTGATCGGTGCGGTGTGCGGTGCCAGAGACACCGACTAGTGCAGTGGGGCAGAGTGGGGTGGATCGGTGTGAAGGTTTGCATCCCCTCACAGAAATCTCCTTTTTAGGTGGATTTTCCATCGTCTCCGCCTAGACGCGCCTAATGCTTAGCTGGAACGCCTGTGACTAAATCCATTTTCAAAAGCAGACGCACCTCCAAATGCAGCGCAATTGCCAGGAGGAATCGGTAAGTGTGCGGCGGTCAAGTGTAGCAATGTGGTGACTGGTACGATTGGCCTGCGAATGCCTTCCACCAGCACTGAATACGACGGTGAACAGTGGAGGCGACGCTCTGAAAGAAGGAAAAGGGATAGTGCAACACGTTTGTTTGCTCCTCTTCTAGTTCAGGTAGCATCCACCTAGGTGAGCTGATCACTGAGCCATGCCAGTAGTCCCGATCCCTTTCTCTTAGCCGAGTGTGTATACTCTTCTCACTACGATGCCTTCTCTAGCCTTCATTGAAGCCCCAAAACACTACGTATATGCCTTACAACCCGACCTACCCCTAGTGCCTTTCAGTCGCCGTGTGTTTAATATCAACTCCTGCTTTGTGCCTTGTGCCATGTGCTTTGTGAAGATGGGATTTTCCACAGTTTCGGACAGCCTTAAATGCCTCCATGTCAACCCAGAGGTTGTGCCATCCTCAGTAAATAAACCATGCTCATCTGACCCGAGATGCCGTTTGCTCGATGTTCGTCTGTTGTCACTACACCTCTCCGCTTACTACCGATCGTTGAGAGGTGCTGTTTAGAAACATTCGATTTGTCCTAAAGTGTCCTGGTAAGGGTAGTATGGGCATTTCAGTGTCTACCAAACGAGCAGCAGGTTGAGCAGCAGAGTTTGTCTTGGATCACGAAGATAATGCGAGTCGTGACTCTCGGGTTTGGGTGCCATACCGCAACACTGACCACATTGGTGGGCCTGTTGCTCTTCCGGCTAATGAGATGCTCCCTGTTGCAAAAAGACTGCTTGAACGGTCTGAGTGAGTTGCCTGCGAGGTCTAGTTGTAGCATTAAAGGGAGTCGCATGGTGTGTAGACGGGTAGACATCGCTTGTCAAAGGGGGTAGTGGAAACACACTTCTTTGTGTTATTCCATCAGCACTGCCTTTGTTCTGTGACCGTGGAAGGAGGCTGGTCACACAGACCAGCATAAGGAACGCTCAGCTAATAATGCAACAGGCATCGTTTTGTTGAGGATCCACTCTGAGTCTCCGACGTTGTAATTTCATCGAGCTGACTGGTCTCCAAACACTTTCGGTGGCCTCAACTCCTATTCCACCCAAGTGCTGTGGCCTCCTTCTTCCCCAGGGCTGGTTCACATCTCCACACCACGTCAAGCCTTATCTGTTTGGTGCAAAACCGAGTTAACGCATACCAATGCAACCGTGTTGCTCGTATTTCCCCACTATTTGCATGGTTGCCTCCGTGCTTCCCGCATGCTGTGTGATGACTGCAAACACCTATCACGTGTTCCTCTAAGATACAAACAAGTTGGATTTGGTACACATCTTCTCCGTCACTCGCCTACCTCATGCCAGTGCACTCACAAGGCAATGCGGTCAGCCTGCAGCAACCTCGTCTCTTCCCTTTACTCACCCTTCCTCTTTTTCACCTCCTACTTAAAAGAGCAACCTTGCATTTCGACGCCATTCCCTTTAGGTGAAAGGCCACCTGTCCCTCGGCTCATCCAAGGTTAATCACGCAGGTTTGTCCTCTCTGTGTGAGCTTAATCATGGTAATTCAGTGCTCACACACCACAACGCCTTCTACCTTGTCAAGGGCTGTGAAGCAAAACACAAGAGGTTGACTGAGGTTGGCACGGAAGTGGGTGATTCAAAGCTCACTGTGTCGGTTGCACTGCTGCATTGATGAACATAACGCTGCACAGAGCAGCCAAAGTGCGGTAGCGGGAACACCAACTGGTCATCCCGAGGAGCGTCGCTTACCGTGAGTAAGTGATCAGGCAGCCCGAGGTTACTTCGTACAACCAAGACTGCTCAGAGATGAAGAGGTCACACTGTCGAGTAAATGGCATCCTGACTAAGCACATCGTCTGCTTAGTCCAGCTTAACATATTATATGCAGCTGGGCATTCGTGGCACCTGCAATGCTCGCCGCAAAGCACCCTCCTTACCACCAGCTGTCAATCCCTCACCTTCCCGCAGAGCGACAGTGATGCACTGCACCACACACACACACACACACATCAACACAATGCCGATACTGCGAACACCACCTGGCTAACAGGCTTGGGTCCTCACATCATCAGACGTGGCAGTCCTCCACGCATTCAATGTGCCTCTGCATCGATGAGCTAGTAGTTTGGACGACTCAGGGCACGAAGAGACTGCCACTCAAGTGAGGTCAGCCTAGCCTAACGTACACTTATTCCACCCCTCGATTGGTGGATGCTTTGAAACCGTCAGCGTCACAACCCCATCGACTTGACCACAAACAAACCAGTCTTCAAGCAACACCCCAACAACCATACACACTCTGACGCATCTGCCTTCAAACACCCCCAACAAGCCACACTTTGCACCACCTTACTGTGCGTCTCAACCCCAATTCCCAACTTCAACCACACTAGCGCCAAATCCACCCCACTTCAGCTTCCCTACGTCGAATTAATCACCCCGTTTGGCGTCCCGTTATGCTTGATTGGGTATACAAGGCATGCACAGGAAGACCGACTGCTCCAAACTAGATGATGCAGCCTTGCGGAACAGCACCTCATCGCGAGCCCAAGACACTGCAATCCCACCACCTCAACAACCACGCCACAAAACAAACACGTCAAGTACTGCCCAACACCGTCCACACAACACACCACACCACCTACCACTTCCCTCGCCCTCTTCTCCACTTTGCACCCTCCCAACAACCACACTCCACCACGTCAATACCAACTATCCATCCAGTAGCCCCAACATCACTCCTTCTCACTACGCCAATTCCTCTCAAGTCAATACTCACCACACTGACCCCTGCACAAACACAACAGAATACAACTCCACCACAAGGAACCTCTCCACCATTTACTACCATTCTTCAAGCCACCGGAAAGTTCAAAATGCAAAGACTAACAAACGCTCCATCAACTGTCAATGCCAATGCCGAAGTCGACGACAAAACAACTAGTAATCATCGTGGAACGGATATTCCGGGTCCTTTGCAAGCCTAAAAGAGACACCAGCATAGACAGGATAAGGGAGGCAGTGCATCTCTTCAAAACAACACAACCTTCATCACAGGCGGTGACAATAACGATCAACCACCAAGGCACCATCCTTGCTCACTATAGCACAGTGCCCTCGTTAGAACAAAGCACACTCAGGTCGTGCAAACAACCATGGCCACTACTTACGCAGAAACTCTGGACAAAGGTACGTTCCACGGAGCGTTGTCGACTCTCAAAACGTCCATATGGCTCAAGTCAAAATCAAACACCTGGAGAACACAAACACTTGGCGTGAGACAGGGACGAGTCATTGCCAGTTAATGAACGACCTACATCAAAGCACGACTTGATGCGCTCCGGGATGACACTCCTCAGGATAATAACGATGCCCCGTTGGAGGCTATGGCGTAGCACCACCTGCGCTGGTGTCTTCTTGTAGTCGTGCGCCACCTTAACAATATCATCGTTCTGCAGCAACTTATAGGGATTGAATCTAAGAGGAACGCAAAGTGCGACTCAGTTGATAGCCCCATTTGATCATGAAATAGCAGTGCCACCACAACCAAAAACCAACCGCATGAAACAAGGCGAGCCGAGAGGCGCGCAACCCTCAACCACAATCCTCCTCGACCTACAAAACCGGATCAGCCTCGTATTTGGATAGTAGACATTCACTTCCACCTGATTCACCGCCGGTGGAATGGTGCACCGATCCAAAAGCCATCGCAACTGCCTTATAACGAAGTTACACACACCAATCGACCTGACAAGTCCAGCCGACACCAATTCCTCCGTTGCCTAGGAAACCATGCTAGTAATGTTGCAACCAATCTACCTTCCATGTCTCCTCAAGTTTGCGACGCTCAAAGTCACCTGACACTGGATCATAGATACTCAAAGGTTCATCCTCCCTGGTTTTAGGCGACATGGGAAAGTGCACCAAGTAAAGGTCCAAATACTCCAGGCCCAAGTCCTTCAATGACGACTCACACACCTTGCGAACATCTTCGGGCGCGTGTTTGTCACACGAAAACTATACTCCAAGAATAGTCAATCTCGCGATTATGCCACTACCTTTGCGGCAACGAAAATGTCCTCACGTCTTAGGTTAAGTCTCTCCATTGATCTTGCTATTGCCTCGCCGACCTCCTTCTCGTTGTCATGGACCATGGAACAGTCGATGTGCCGATAACCAACGCTGAGAGCCAACTCAACGGCTTCACTCACCGCTTCCTTTGCAGCCTACAATGCACATACAATTCAAAGTTGCAAAGGCAACACTCGCTACCCGAAAGGTTCCGAGGGCAAGTCGTGGAATTGTGTAACCGCTGTTGAGACATACACTTTCATCCACGTTCATCTCTCACACCATCACACCACTAACACCACAACACGACAATACGCCTTTCAAGTGAGGAGTTAGGGTCAAGCCACATGTTGCCCAATTATATAAACAAAATTTGTTTTACTCCTCGTGACCAAAAGCGAAAAGGCATTTTATTAAGCCTAAATTCTAGTTTTCAGCGTAGATAATTTGTCCACCTCAATGAATGCTTACTGGTGTTAGCTGAACATGTTGGGTGGGGAACACGTGCAAATATATTCAGGCACAAATTACAAATTTTGAATGATTTCTATAATCCGTCTTTTATCATCTGTCACTCATGAATACTGTATGGCCTCGAGACCTGATTGGATGCAAAAGGAGGCGTGGCAATGTGGCGCAGAGGATAGATTGAGCAAAGGCGAATGGACTATGGCTGCAGGCATAGCCCGCAGGCCAGTCCACCCGTCTAGGTCAATAGGACCGGCCAAGTGATCGCAACCAAAGCCGACGGTCAAACAAACAACGTGCTTGTTCTAATGTGATTCGGGTGCGCGGGCAATCGCCCTATATCTATCCCCTCCAATCGGCATAACCTACCAACATGAATGGGCGCATTCGAGTTGTTCGCATCGCATGCGGTCACGTGGTCCTTTGAGCACTGCCCAACCCCATTCCATGCACCAGTAATATCTGCTGCTGCCGATACTACTGCTGCTGCCTTCAACTCGATGCATTGTATATTTTTACTCTGTTAGCTGTCACCTGCATCTTTATCTACTGTCCCAAATCCCACTCAAGCCTTCGCCATCCAGTTGGCTGAGATGCCGCTTCACTGCTAGTTGTAATCCTTCACTCTCAGCTAAGCCAATACATAAGTAGTAAATATTCCTGAAAACACACTCTTTTCTTTAATTTTGCGCCCTGGTGTGAAACAATTTTGACGCGCCTGTGTCACAAGGATCGCGCGATCCGCAGCCCATACCACTGCACCCAAGACTCTTTCACTCACTCCACTCACCTGTCAACTGTTCACTCAAGTGCAGAAGACCTTTCAAATGACAAGACACAGTAGCACAATCGTTCACCCTGTGTCTTTGGCGAGTATTTTGGCGAATTGGGATATGAAATTCAAGAGTGAGGCGGAGGTGGCTACGGCATTACACAATTGTCTGCCTGCCTCCAGAGAAAACATCCTCCGTGTGTAAGTGTGTGTGTGTGTGTGTGTGTGTGTGTGTGTGTGTGTGAGAGAGAGAGAGAGAGAGAGAGAGAGAGGTGGAGGCAGAATTTTATGTCCAGCTGAAGAAGGAAGTTGCCTTCCCAAGACGCGGCCCTGACTAACCTATGACTAGCAATTACACCCTTCCATGGAGCATGTCATCGTGCCCTACAACAAGCACCCGTCAGTCACTTCTTCTTCACAGTCAACTCGTCCTTCCCTCACTACAGGACTGCACTGGCGCTCTGTTTTCCACTCACCACCATCTGACAGTGCTCCAAGTTCATCCGAGTCACTACACACCCCTAGAAACACCAAGCGAAGTACTTCCACGCCTTCCAGAAGCGACATGTCGACACGCACTAAGGTGACAGAAGTGGAAAAGAGGGTGGGAAAGGAGGCATTGAAGCGGACCAAATTGTACATCTCGTGGAGCAGACATTTTGGCAGAATTTCAGTCCAAAAGACAGGAAACAACATGCAACTGATCCACAGGATCTGATATTGACACAGTTCTTTGGCTAGCAAGTACCAAACCAAAACGGGAAGTGAAAGGCACTTTTGTAAACGCATCTTATTGAGTACCTCCCAATGCCTCGTCAGTCAACTCAAAGCTGAGCCTTTTTTCAATGGCAAAAAAACACATGCCACAAATGCACTGTATGTCAGAGGTGATTGCCAATCAAGCAGATTGACAGAATATTCTGTGCATAACAATGGCATCAAAAGTTGATTAATCTGTGGCACCCTTAGGAAGCAGAGTGGTGCCTCTTTGAAAGCCCAGGCAAAGAAGGCACCTGTCAAGATGCCTTCTTCCTCCAGTAGCCGATTCACTTGGTCCAGTGCAGTGTGCGATAGCTCATCCGCTGTGTGGTCAAGGGAAGTTGACAAAGTTGACAAATGTCAACCAGGACATTTTATGCATGCGGGCCTATGGACAATAAATGTTTACAAATTGTCGCTGACTCGACGGATGCACAAAGACCCAGAGGGAAAAGCACGGTTAAGACCTTGTGAAATGACAGTTCATAGAGGTCCTCGGAAGGAGTTGGGAGGACCGCAGGAAGTGCAGGCAGGTGGATTAACTCGAGTGTGACAAAAGGAGAGAGTTGGAGCTGCTCAGCATGATCGCGGCGCCGTGTTGGAGCACCACCGACTCAACTAGTTTCCCACGAGTTCAGTGCACTACGTCAGATTCCATGACCACTGAAATCACATCTCTACAGTCACGAGGCAACTTAATCTCCCGTCTTTACTTTCCAAGAAGACCAGCTGACAGCACACGCTCCGCTGTGGTAAAGAGGCCAATGATCTTCCTGTCAGAGCATTTTTGCGGCAACAATGCATTCACCCCAAGGTACTTGCCAACACCAAGACGCGTTTTTTGCTTCTTGTTGTGTGTACAACTGAACCGGAAAGGCCACCAGCGGGCCGTTGTATTCGTGACCAGTCGCGCGGACGCCATTACAGGGCCGCGCCACGCCAGTACACGCTGCGCCAACTAGACTGGCAAGACGCTTGGCACCGGTGCCGTTACATTTTGCATTGTCGGTAAAGCTGCCTAGTGAAAGAAGGACAGAGCTCAAGGCCAAACAAGCCTTGGGAGGTCAGTAGATATGAGTTCCCAGGCTGAAGGTCATGCACTGTCAAGTCACTCATCAGTAAGGCGTTTGATCGAGCCGCCTTCCACGCTCTTAGAATGAGTTCACTCGAGGTGAATATTGCTTTTTTGCCCAATCACTCAGCTATTCACTGCGTTGGCTTGTCTTCTGAGTGGAGAGCTCCCTAGCGACTTCTAGACAGTGTTTTGATCCAAATTGTGCCACAAGCGAGCGCACAATCACACAGGGAAGAAGTGAAGTTGTGTGGCTATTAAGCGGATGCAGCATCCATTCCATAAAATGCAGAAGAGTGATGGATGACATCTAATGCGTTTGGTAGTCTACAGCACCATTTGTACGACGAAAAGGAGAAGATTTTCTTCTCCCCATCTCATGATACACACCTTCCAGTGTTTGAGTGACTCTTCACCACAAATTAGATTTGGAAACAAAGCCCCTATACCTCCGCAAGTCAGTTTAAATAGCGCTGTCTAATCACCGCCTAGAAGCGGGCTCTAGCACAACTAGACCCAGCAGCCAGTCCTATCGGATCAACCAAGCATCTCTCCACTTCTCAGGGTTGGGTAAAGGCCACCTTATATTGACGAAGGTAAATTCGCAACTATCCGAAGCCAAAAAACAAAGTTCTCAAGCTGAGAAAAGGACTCTCAATCCCTTGCATCAACGCAATAGGTACCGTGGCCGAGAGAGGCGATTGAAATCCGTGTAATCGTGAGGTCTCTTAGACGTCGTACGGTAGACATACACACTTGGCGAATGAGGCGCAAACAAGGCCGCGAGTGGTAGCGTTCACTGTTTGTACCTTCTCTAGCAAAATCACCACCGTGGTAGGGACCCAAACAGGACTGCAAAACAGAGATGAAGAAAGACAGACTGCCTAATGGACTGTAAAGCCATAATTGGGTAAAAACGACGATAAGGCGCCCCTCATTCCCAAAAATTCCTTCTGTTCAAATTAAAACCCCGCTTCCACTTCTGCAAGAGTAGTTTAAGGAAAGTCCACCACTAGGACCCAAAATCAATCCTTACCACTGAATCAAATCCACCCGATTCACTCCAAAGTACACTTGCAGCTACAGAAATACCGTAAAACCCACTCTAGCATTATATTTGCCATTTGGTGATAGTTGACAAGGTATCGAAGGGGTGGTGGGAAGGAGAATCGAAACCATTAATATAATTACGAGCGTCCGTGTGGGGACAGACGGCAGTCGAATAATTAGTACTCGTCATGGAACGGATATTCTGGGTGCTTTTCAAAACTAGAAGAGAAGAAAGCACAGGAAGAGTATAATACACCTCTTAAAAGAAGAAGGTCATCAATAACTCGTAATAATGTCTAGCCACAAGACAACACATTTGCATACTTTAGGCAATGCTTCCTTAGAAAAGAAGTACTTCTAAGGTTGTACACATTATGATGGGATTAGCTTACCCAGGCCAACGGATGATACGCCCGATTGACTTCATGCTGCTGAGTTTTGCCATTTCCTCATCAGTCAACTCAAAATCAAACACCTCGAAGGGCAAAAACAAATTTTAAAATGTTGCGCCATTACGAGTTTGCAAAGAAAAGGCCTTCATATGCTTTCAACATTTGTAACTTACATCAAAATTTGACTTAATGCGCTCTGGAGTGACACTTTTCACAAGAACAACGATGCCTCGTTGAAGACCATGACGCAGTAGCACCTGCGCAGGTGTCTTCTTGTGCTTGCGTGCGATCTCGCCAACACACTCGTCCTCTACTAACGGTTTAGCTTTGCCTCTACAGGAAGCGCATATGGCTGTTTATTGGAAATCCAGTCAGCAAAAGAGTTAACAAAGTTGGTATTGAGCAAAACCTACTCCATAAAACCGGGAGAACCAAGAGGCGAATAACCCTCAACCACGATGTTCTTTGAGTGACAATAGTCAATCAGCTTCGTATTTGGACAGTGAATATTAACTTCAACTTGATTAACCGCAGGTGGGATTCTGCACGACACCAAAATGCGTTCCAATTGTCTTTTATTAAAGTTGGACACACCAATCGACTTAACAAGTCCAGCTGATACCAATTCTTCCATGGCCTAAAAGGCTTTGTCAATATTATTTGCGCGAGTCTACCTTCCATGTATCCTCAATTTTATGGTATTCGAAATCGAAGGTGTTTGCGTCATGAATATCGAAAGGTACACCATCCTTATACTTGAGAGAAGCAGGGAAATGCATTAAGTAGAGATCCAAGTAACGAAGACCAAAATTTTTAACTGACAGTTCGCATGCTGCGCGAACATCTTCGGGTGCGTGTTTGTCACACCAAAGCTACATTCAAAGAATAGTGCATCATACAATTATCGGAATACCTTTGAGGTGACGAAGATGTCTTCACGTTTTAGGTTAAGCCTCTTCATTGATGTTGCTATTCCCTCCCCGACTTCCTTTTCGTTGCCATAGATCATGGCGCAATCGATGTGACGATAGCCAACATCGAGAGCAACCTCAACGGCGTTCGTCACGACATTTTGGGGAGCCTACAATTAACAAGCGATGGAAAAGGTGCATCTCATTACCCAGAAGGTTCCAAAACCGAGCTGCGGAATTTCATAACCGCTATTAAGCGACAGACTGTAGTTTCGACTCATTGCTCGCGACGAAGGACTAACGATGAGTATTCAATCTACACCTAAACAAAGTATTTTAGGTCAAAGAATGTTTAGTACATTCATACAAACAAAACGGCCAGTTCATTAAACTTTATACTTCTTCGTAAATTTTGCGGCTAATGCAACAAGGTTGGGCTATTTTTGGTTCGCAATAAGTAGCCTTTTTAATGAAATTACGTTCGAAAAGTCGGCTGATCATCCCAATAAGAATATCGTTTCAGTTGGTGAATTGAGGAATTCCATTGACTCATTCTCGGCTTCTGTAAAATCACTATCAACAGAAAAATCTCCTCTTCTTATAACCACAATGAGGCGAAGTTCAATGGAATCGAAATGACTTGGGAGTAATGGCTAAATGTGCACGCTATGGTTTGGAAGTGGATTGCAATGCATTGATGCCAAACCATGGGTATTTGCAAGGGCATCTAATATTAGGATGAAAAGAACAATGCGTGCAACATATCGCGGACTAAATTGGACCAGAGTAGAAAATCAGCTCTTCTGAGATACTTTTATAGGCTGTGAGGATTTATTTCACCATAAGTCGAGGAATATGATAGCATTTCGCATTCAGTTCCTCGGTCTCAAAATCACTTGTGCATACGCGACAAATCATGGCAAACAGGAAACAAAGGCGTTTAAATATCCACAATTGTAAAAAGCAAATAGAGCGGGTCAAGGGAGGAGTTCTGCTCCGTAGTTCAGCGGATTTCGTCACTTCGACAGCGCCATGTTTTATGGCACCGAAGCTGAAGTCGGTGCAGCAATAGCAGCATCAATGCAGAAGCACAATCTAAAGCGCGAAGACTTCTTCATCACTTCCAAGGTACTTCTTCAACTTCTTGCGATGTGCCATCGCCTGTGTAGCTTTGGTGTGACAAACACGCTGCAGAGGACGTCCGCGGTGCGTGTGAGCTGTCGATTAGACACTTCGGAGTGGAGTACTTGGATCTTTACCTTATCCACTGGCCTGTGTCCTTCCATCACAAGGAGGGTGTTGAATTCGATGTTGATGATCCCAGCTGTGTGGTGTATGAATACCACAAGCTGGAGGACACCTGGAAGGTAGAGTCGTGACAATAATGCTGACTGCTCAGCTTTGTAGGCCATGGAGGAGTTGGTCTCGGCAGGACTTGTCAAGTCGATTGGTGTGTCGAACTTCAACAGACGCCAACTGGAGCGCATTTTGGCATCCTGCACGATTCCACCGGCGGTGAATCAGGTGGAAGTGAATATTCACTGCCTCAACACCAAGCTGATCGAGTTCTGCCACTCGAAGGGCATTGTGGTTGAGGGTTATGCACCTCTCGGCTCTCCTGCTTTCGCGAGGTGAGTTAGCATTGGTCAGGAATGTCCGACACTTCCTGTAGTGGCAAGGTTGCTTCGCTTCTGGAGGATGAGGATGTTGTGAAAATAGCACACAATCACGGAAAGACACCTGCCCAAGTGGTTCTGCGTCATGGTCTGCAACGAGGCATCGTTGTCATCGTCAAAAGTGTCACTGCGGAGCGCATCAAGGCCAATTTCGATGTAAGTGAGAGGGAGAGAATGTCCTGTCAAACCAATTGATTGTCAAACACCCCATAATAGCCTGTCATGCACTCACGTCATGTTTTTTGCGGCCTTCGAGGTGTTTGACTTTGAGCTGACTGAGGCAGAAATGGCGCAACTCGGCAGGGCCGTTTGGAACAAGCCTGTTTATGATTGAGTTTGAGGTATTGGAATGGGCGGATTTTGGATGGAGCCGATAGAGTGTTCGCATATTTGGTCGGCGTAAGTAGATCTCAAATAGTTTTGGCAAGGCCATAGAGGCATTGGTATCAGCTGGACTTCTTAGTTCGATTAGTGTGTCCAACTTCAAAAAAAGACAATAGGAACGCATTTTGGCGTCGAGCTGAATTCCACCGGCGCAGCCAATAACAGCAGATTGAGCTCAGTTGCGATTTGATAAAAAAATAATGGCAAGTGTCAAGAGGTCTTACCCGTAGGTTACAATCACCGATTAAAACTCGTTTCAAAAAATTTAAAGGCTATTCTAGCAGCTAAGACGCCCATTTGAGTTAAGCGAACTAAAATAATGTAGGAATTTGTTGCTGCACAAAATGTGCCAATAAATGTAACCAACAAACTCGGCAAACGTTTCAAAACGCACCAGAAATAGAAACGTAAATTGCTCAGACCTTTATTAAATAATAAGTCTAAGCTACGGCCAAATCTTCACGAATTTTCAAAATCATTGCCACTCAGCTATCGACGCTACAGCGTATTAACCGATTGATCAAAACAATCCCAAGTTGAATTAATATTGTGCTGTGTAAGAAAAAGCAACCACAATTTTAAGCATTACTTCAAGCGAAAAGGCCAAAAATCGGCAATAGGTATCAGTAGTTAAACATACGAGCTTTAAGTTTATCCCTCAAATGTTAAAAGTGCGCAGCTACTTCGGTAATTTTGTAATAGTGAACAGTCAAGCATTCAGTGCACGTTGCTCGGTTTGTACAGTTCAACCGTCCGTATTTTGGTTTATGCAGTAACCTCTAGTTTCTTAGCTCTCACTTTTCGCCAATAGGCTACCGTAGGTGCTTCACAATCAAAACGTTGATGGTTAGGCTGGCCTTTGGACCAAATCAGTAATTATAATATTTGGTCATTTGACTGCCTGTTAAGGTGACTTAAGCGGCCATCTTGTTTGGTCGGGATGGGGCTGGCCTTTGGACTATGCCAACTGTCTCCAGTCATCTCTTACCTGAGTGCATATGTATTCTGCCCTGGCACTATGCTTTTTTGCCTTCTAATAAGTCTCGAGACTCTGCAGCATTATTCAAGTTTCTTTATATACTTAACACAGGCAGTCTGTTGTGCAATGCTATTGTGGCATCATGAAACTCCCTTGAAGGCGAAAGAAGGCCTAACACAAGAGTAGAATACATGTATTCACCAAACACGAAGAGAATGGGGCTGCTGGCATGGTTCGAAGGTCAGCCTAACAGGCTAGGACGACACGGCCACTTAAGTGACCGTACCGAAATCGGCAGTGACAAAACCGGAGTACTGCAGCTTTCTCCCGTCTCTAGGGAAACCTTGAAGGTCTGCACTGGTGGTAGTGTAAGGTGCAAAACCTATCCAACGGACCGAAAGGCTGAAATTGACGTCAACCCAGCCCCGTGTTCCGCAAAATGCCTGTTAACACCACCACCAGTGGTAGGCGCTGCAGTCGGAGCTGGCTTCAGTATCCGTAATAACGTATTAAACATGCCAAAATGTGACAACGCCCGCATCTTCATGCTAGTCGGATAAGGTATAGTTGACTATGGTTAGGAAGAGCCAAACGTATAAACAACGGGCTTTCGTCTCAGAGTTTATAGCCTGGCATTTGAATTTCCTGCTAACAATTGGCTGGATTGAATAATCAAATCCTCTAACTCTTTCGAACTACCTATTTCCCTTCATTTTTCTGCCGCACACAATACGAATGTGACAGCGCCATCCTTGCTAGGGCCTCTGGAAGACGGCAAACGTGTCATCCACTTTGGATAGAATAGCGCCGTTTTATTTACCTATGAGGGTTGAGCAGATGCCTTACTCGTGTTTGCACCAACAAACTTCACCAACACCAGCTCCAACTCCATAATGTTACCAATTGGCACAACCTGCACCGAGCCCAGTGTCGTAGATTGGCTTTGTCGGTTCAGTAGACAGACTGCGTCACACGTAGTCCACCTCTGACTGCCCCGCAACGAGTGGATTAGGCTCGGCCACAGTTACTCAATTCCCACCGCGACAGCACCGGCTCTCCAGTGCATTCCAGGCATGGATGCACAAATTAAGCACCGGATATTACAGATAAAATGCTCGGTGTAGGACAGTCCCCTCAGTGCCTTAAAAACACAGGCAAATTAGCACTTTTAGCTGCTTTTTAATGCATCTTTGCTGTGAAAAGTGATGTATGTAAGCAGAATTATTTTCACGTGCCAACGAATCCAAGCCTTGAATACTGCACCTCTCCAGCCAACGAATGCAATGTAATGTAAACATGATTCTGTGATTTGTGGGAGCAGAGACAACTGTTTATACAAACAAGTGGAAAGTGTGGAGGAGAACTGATTCTCTGCGATATTGTTTTATCGTGCAAAACGGCGGTCTGAAGCGGCATTGGAAGTAGCTGCAAGGGTGTAACCACTTGGGTAGTTTAGAGTGCAACAAAAGTAGTGCTTATTCCCGTCGAGGCGACGTCTATTATGCAGGCACCAGTCTCGTGCCCGCATGTCTCAAATGGTGGAACAATTGGAGTCCAACTGTGAACGAGGAAATCGGACCCAAAATGTAGCCAGGCGTATTGCTACTACAATCGTCACATTCTACCCTTTAAGCAGTCAATCCGCGGTAGACGTCACATCTTCACGAATAATTTGACAAATGGAATAGAAGTGGTCGTGGTTGTGGCTTGCTATCGGCGACAGATCTCCCGCAACCCGTCAGTGGACAAAATAGCCGAATTGTCTGAAATAAATGCTTAAGCAGCCCATCAAGATGCTCCATCACATGCATTTGACAGGGTCTAGACTCGTCAAAGTCTTGAAGATCACAATCACGCTCAAACCATTCCTTAAAAGCGTATCACCATAAGCTGTGTTGAAAAGTTTACAAATTGTTTGGGACCGCCTCAAAAAGCGCGTACGGCGAGAGATGAATCCCTTTTACCAGTAAGTTCTTATCAGTTCTTCTCCACTCAACATCGTCTCTTCCTCCGCAACATGCGTCCACCACTGATCCATGCATATCCACCAACTGACTCAAACGCTAGTCCAACAGATTTCCGCCATAGCTGCTCAACTCACCCCAAAAAGGGAAAGCAGAACACGTTCCATTGATAAACAGGCAGTAAAGTGAAGACAGAAGGAAAGTGAGAGGAAGGGACAGACACCAGTGGAGTTGCCAAAATCAGGCGTCGTGAAAGCGAACAGCACGAGAGTTAGTACTCCTCGTTGAAGGGGTATTCCGGGTGCTTTGAAAGCCTAAAAGGAAACCTAGGCATAGACGAAGCACACTACGTAAAGCACAAACCGAGGTGGGCAAAACGCACACTAGACACTCGTAAACACGCTTGTTCCAAACGGCCCTGCCGAGTTGCGCCATTTCTGCCTCAGTCAGCTCAAAGTCAAACACCTCGAAGGCCGCAAAAACATGACGTGAGTGCATGACAGGCTATTATGGGGTGTTTGACAATCAATTGGTTTGACAGGACATTCTCTCCCTCTCACTTACATCGAAATTGGCCTTGATGCGCTCCGCAGTGACACTTTTGACGATGACAACGATGCCTCGTTGCAGACCATGACGCAGAACCACTTGGGCAGGTGTCTTTCCGTGATTGTGTGCTATTTTCACAACATCCTCATCCTCCAGAAGCGAAGCAACCTTGCCACTACAGGAAGTGTCGGACATTCCTGACCAATGCTAACTCACCTCGCGAAAGCAGGAGAGCCGAGAGGTGCATAACCCTCAACCACAATGCCCTTCGAGTGGCAGAACTCGATCAGCTTGGTGTTGAGGCAGTGAATATTCACTTCCACCTGATTCACCGCCGGTGGAATCGTGCAGGATGCCAAAATGCGCTCCAGTTGGCGTCTGTTGAAGTTCGACACACCAATCGACTTGACAAGTCCTGCCGAGACCAACTCCTCCATGGCCTACAAAGCTGAGCAGTCAGCATTATTGTCACGACTCTACCTTCCAGGTGTCCTCCAGCTTGTGGTATTCATACACCACACAGCTGGGATCATCAACATCGAATTCAACACCCTCCTTGTGATGGAAGGACACAGGCCAGTGGATAAGGTAAAGATCCAAGTACTCCACTCCGAAGTGTCTAATCGACAGCTCACACGCACCGCGGACGTCCTCTGCAGCGTGTTTGTCACACCAAAGCTACACAGGCGATGGCACATCGCAAGAAGTTGAAGAAGTACCTTGGAAGTGATGAAGAAGTCTTCGCGCTTTAGATTGTGCTTCTGCATTGATGCTGCTATTGCTGCACCGACTTCAGCTTCGGTGCCATAAAACATGGCGCTGTCGAAGTGACGAAATCCGCTGAACTACGGAGCAGAACTCCTCCCTTGACCCGCTCTATTTGCTTTTTACAATTGTGGATATTTAAACGCCTTTGTTTCCTGTTTGCCATGATTTGTCGCGTATGCACAAGTGATTTTGAGACCGAGGAACTGAATGCGAAATGCTATCATATTCCTCGACTTATGGTGAAATAAATCCTCACAGCCTATAAAAGTATCTCAGAAGAGCTGATTTTCTACTCTGGTCCAATTTAGTCCGCGATATGTTGCACGCATTGTTCTTTTCATCCTAATATTAGATGCCCTTGCAAATACCCATGGTTTGGCATCAATGCATTGCAATCCACTTCCAAACCATAGCGTGCACATTTAGCCATTACTCCCCAAGTCATTTCGATTCCATTGAACTTCGCCTCATTGTGGTTATAAGAAGAGGAGATTTTTCTGTTGATAGTGATTTTACAGAAGCCGAGAATGAGTCAATGGAATTCCTCAATTCACCAACTGAAACGATATTCTTATTGGGATGATCAGCCGACTTTTCGAACGTAATTTCATTAAAAAGGCTACTTATTGCGAACCAAAAATAGCCCAACCTTGTTGCATTAGCCGCAAAATTTACGAAGAAGTATAAAGTTTAATGAACTGGCCGTTTTGTTTGTATGAATGTACTAAACATTCTTTGACCTAAAATACTTTGTTTAGGTGTAGATTGAATACTCATCGTTAGTCCTTCGTCGCGAGCAATGAGTCGAAACTACAGTCTGTCGCTTAATAGCGGTTATGAAATTCCGCAGCTCGGTTTTGGAACCTTCTGGGTAATGAGATGCACCTTTTCCATCGCTTGTTAATTGTAGGCTCCCCAAAATGTCGTGACGAACGCCGTTGAGGTTGCTCTCGATGTTGGCTATCGTCACATCGATTGCGCCATGATCTATGGCAACGAAAAGGAAGTCGGGGAGGGAATAGCAACATCAATGAAGAGGCTTAACCTAAAACGTGAAGACATCTTCGTCACCTCAAAGGTATTCCGATAATTGTATGATGCACTATTCTTTGAATGTAGCTTTGGTGTGACAAACACGCACCCGAAGATGTTCGCGCAGCATGCGAACTGTCAGTTAAAAATTTTGGTCTTCGTTACTTGGATCTCTACTTAATGCATTTCCCTGCTTCTCTCAAGTATAAGGATGGTGTACCTTTCGATATTCATGACGCAAACACCTTCGATTTCGAATACCATAAAATTGAGGATACATGGAAGGTAGACTCGCGCAAATAATATTGACAAAGCCTTTTAGGCCATGGAAGAATTGGTATCAGCTGGACTTGTTAAGTCGATTGGTGTGTCCAACTTTAATAAAAGACAATTGGAACGCATTTTGGTGTCGTGCAGAATCCCACCTGCGGTTAATCAAGTTGAAGTTAATATTCACTGTCCAAATACGAAGCTGATTGACTATTGTCACTCAAAGAACATCGTGGTTGAGGGTTATTCGCCTCTTGGTTCTCCCGGTTTTATGGAGTAGGTTTTGCTCAATACCAACTTTGTTAACTCTTTTGCTGACTGGATTTCCAATAAACAGCCATATGCGCTTCCTGTAGAGGCAAAGCTAAACCGTTAGTAGAGGACGAGTGTGTTGGCGAGATCGCACGCAAGCACAAGAAGACACCTGCGCAGGTGCTACTGCGTCATGGTCTTCAACGAGGCATCGTTGTTCTTGTGAAAAGTGTCACTCCAGAGCGCATTAAGTCAAATTTTGATGTAAGTTACAAATGTTGAAAGCATATGAAGGCCTTTTCTTTGCAAACTCGTAATGGCGCAACATTTTAAAATTTGTTTTTGCCCTTCGAGGTGTTTGATTTTGAGTTGACTGATGAGGAAATGGCAAAACTCAGCAGCATGAAGTCAATCGGGCGTATCATCCGTTGGCCTGGGTAAGCTAATCCCATCATAATGTGTACAACCTTAGAAGTACTTCTTTTCTAAGGAAGCATTGCCTAAAGTATGCAAATGTGTTGTCTTGTGGCTAGACATTATTACGAGTTATTGATGACCTTCTTCTTTTTAAGAGGTGTATTATACTCTTCCTGTGCTTTCTTCTCTTCTAGTTTTGAAAAGCACCCAGAATATCCGTTCCATGACGAGTACTAATTATTCGACTGCCGTCTGTCCCCACACGGACGCTCGTAATTATATTAATGGTTTCGATTCTCCCTTCCCACCACCCCTTCGATACCTTGTCAACTATCACCAAATGGCAAATATAATGCTAGAGTGGGTTTTACGGTATTTCTGTAGCTGCAAGTGTACTTTGGAGTGAATCGGGTGGATTTGATTCAGTGGTAAGGATTGATTTTGGGTCCTAGTGGTGGACTTTCCTTAAACTACTCTTGCAGAAGTGGAAGCGGGGTTTTAATTTGAACAGAAGGAATTTTTGGGAATGAGGGGCGCCTTATCGTCGTTTTTACCCAATTATGGCTTTACAGTCCATTAGGCAGTCTGTCTTTCTTCATCTCTGTTTTGCAGTCCTGTTTGGGTCCCTACCACGGTGGTGATTTTGCTAGAGAAGGTACAAACAGTGAACGCTACCACTCGCGGCCTTGTTTGCGCCTCATTCGCCAAGTGTGTATGTCTACCGTACGACGTCTAAGAGACCTCACGATTACACGGATTTCAATCGCCTCTCTCGGCCACGGTACCTATTGCGTTGATGCAAGGGATTGAGAGTCCTTTTCTCAGCTTGAGAACTTTGTTTTTGGCTTCGGATAGTTGCGAATTTACCTTCGTCAATATAAGGTGGCCTTTACCCAACCCTGAGAAGTGGAGAGATGCTTGGTTGATCCGATAGGACTGGCTGCTGGGTCTAGTTGTGCTAGAGCCCGCTTCTAGGCGGTGATTAGACAGCGCTATTTAAACTGACTTGCGGAGGTATAGGGGCTTTGTTTCCAAATCTAATTTGTGGTGAAGAGTCACTCAAACACTGGAAGGTGTGTATCATGAGATGGGGAGAAGAAAATCTTCTCCTTTTCGTCGTACAAATGGTGCTGTAGACTACCAAACGCATTAGATGTCATCCATCACTCTTCTGCATTTTATGGAATGGATGCTGCATCCGCTTAATAGCCACACAACTTCACTTCTTCCCTGTGTGATTGTGCGCTCGCTTGTGGCACAATTTGGATCAAAACACTGTCTAGAAGTCGCTAGGGAGCTCTCCACTCAGAAGACAAGCCAACGCAGTGAATAGCTGAGTGATTGGGCAAAAAAGCAATATTCACCTCGAGTGAACTCATTCTAAGAGCGTGGAAGGCGGCTCGATCAAACGCCTTACTGATGAGTGACTTGACAGTGCATGACCTTCAGCCTGGGAACTCATATCTACTGACCTCCCAAGGCTTGTTTGGCCTTGAGCTCTGTCCTTCTTTCACTAGGCAGCTTTACCGACAATGCAAAATGTAACGGCACCGGTGCCAAGCGTCTTGCCAGTCTAGTTGGCGCAGCGTGTACTGGCGTGGCGCGGCCCTGTAATGGCGTCCGCGCGACTGGTCACGAATACAACGGCCCGCTGGTGGCCTTTCCGGTTCAGTTGTACACACAACAAGAAGCAAAAAAAACGCGTCTTGGTGTTGGCAAGTACCTTGGGGTGAATGCATTGTTGCCGCAAAAATGCTCTGACAGGAAGATCATTGGCCTCTTTACCACAGCGGAGCGTGTGCTGTCAGCTGGTCTTCTTGGAAAGTAAAGACGGGAGATTAAGTTGCCTCGTGACTGTAGAGATGTGATTTCAGTGGTCATGGAATCTGACGTAGTGCACTGAACTCGTGGGAAACTAGTTGAGTCGGTGGTGCTCCAACACGGCGCCGCGATCATGCTGAGCAGCTCCAACTCTCTCCTTTTGTCACACTCGAGTTAATCCACCTGCCTGCACTTCCTGCGGTCCTCCCAACTCCTTCCGAGGACCTCTATGAACTGTCATTTCACAAGGTCTTAACCGTGCTTTTCCCTCTGGGTCTTTGTGCATCCGTCGAGTCAGCGACAATTTGTAAACATTTATTGTCCATAGGCCCGCATGCATAAAAATGTCCTGGTTGACATTTGTCAACTTTGTCAACTTCCCTTGACCACACAGCGGATGAGCTATCGCACACTGCACTGGACCAAGTGAATCGGCTACTGGAGGAAGAAGGCATCTTGACAGGTGCCTTTTTTGCCTGGGCTTTCAAAGAGGCACCACTCTGCTTCCTAAGGGTGCCACAGATTAATCAACTTTTGATGCCATTGTTATGCACAGAATATTCTGTCAATCTGCTTGATTGGCAATCACCTCTGACATACAGTGCATTTGTGGCATGTGTTTTTTTGCCATTGAAAAAAGGCTCAGCTTTGAGTTGACTGACGAGGCATTGGGAGGTACTCAATAAGATGCGTTTACAAAAGTGCCTTTCACTTCCCGTTTTGGTTTGGTACTTGCTAGCCAAAGAACTGTGTCAATATCAGATCCTGTGGATCAGTTGCATGTTGTTTCCTGTCTTTGGACTGAAATTCTGCCAAAATGTCTGCTCCACGAGATGTACAATTTGGTCCGCTTCAATGCCTCCTTTCCCACCCTCTTTTCCACTTCTGTCACCTTAGTGCGTGTCGACATGTCGCTTCTGGAAGGCGTGGAAGTACTTCGCTTGGTGTTTCTAGGGGTGTGTAGTGACTCGGATGAACTTGGAGCACTGTCAGATGGTGGTGAGTGGAAAACAGAGCGCCAGTGCAGTCCTGTAGTGAGGGAAGGACGAGTTGACTGTGAAGGAGAAGTGACTGACGGGTGCTTGTTGTAGGGCACGATGACATGCTCCATGGAAGGGTGTAATTGCTAGTCATAGGTTAGTCAGGGCCGCGTCTTGGGAAGGCAACTTCCTTCTTCAGCTGGACATAAAATTCTGCCTCCACCTCCTCTCTCTCTCTCTCTCTCTCTCTCTCTCACACACACACACACACACACACACACACACACACACTTACACACGGAGGATGTTTTCTCTGGAGGCAGGCAGACAATTGTGTAATGCCGTAGCCACCTCCGCCTCACTCTTGAATTTCATATCCCAATTCGCCAAAATACTCGCCAAAGACACAGGGTGAACGATTGTGCTACTGTGTCTTGTCATTTGAAAGGTCTTCTGCACTTGAGTGAACAGTTGACAGGTGAGTGGAGTGAGTGAAAGAGTCTTGGGTGCAGTGGTATGGGCTGCGGATCGCGCGATCCTTGTGACACAGGCGCGTCAAAATTGTTTCACACCAGGGCGCAAAATTAAAGAAAAGAGTGTGTTTTCAGGAATATTTACTACTTATGTATTGGCTTAGCTGAGAGTGAAGGATTACAACTAGCAGTGAAGCGGCATCTCAGCCAACTGGATGGCGAAGGCTTGAGTGGGATTTGGGACAGTAGATAAAGATGCAGGTGACAGCTAACAGAGTAAAAATATACAATGCATCGAGTTGAAGGCAGCAGCAGTAGTATCGGCAGCAGCAGATATTACTGGTGCATGGAATGGGGTTGGGCAGTGCTCAAAGGACCACGTGACCGCATGCGATGCGAACAACTCGAATGCGCCCATTCATGTTGGTAGGTTATGCCGATTGGAGGGGATAGATATAGGGCGATTGCCCGCGCACCCGAATCACATTAGAACAAGCACGTTGTTTGTTTGACCGTCGGCTTTGGTTGCGATCACTTGGCCGGTCCTATTGACCTAGACGGGTGGACTGGCCTGCGGGCTATGCCTGCAGCCATAGTCCATTCGCCTTTGCTCAATCTATCCTCTGCGCCACATTGCCACGCCTCCTTTTGCATCCAATCAGGTCTCGAGGCCATACAGTATTCATGAGTGACAGATGATAAAAGACGGATTATAGAAATCATTCAAAATTTGTAATTTGTGCCTGAATATATTTGCACGTGTTCCCCACCCAACATGTTCAGCTAACACCAGTAAGCATTCATTGAGGTGGACAAATTATCTACGCTGAAAACTAGAATTTAGGCTTAATAAAATGCCTTTTCGCTTTTGGTCACGAGGAGTAAAACAAATTTTGTTTATATAATTGGGCAACATGTGGCTTGACCCTAACTCCTCACTTGAAAGGCGTATTGTCGTGTTGTGGTGTTAGTGGTGTGATGGTGTGAGAGATGAACGTGGATGAAAGTGTATGTCTCAACAGCGGTTACACAATTCCACGACTTGCCCTCGGAACCTTTCGGGTAGCGAGTGTTGCCTTTGCAACTTTGAATTGTATGTGCATTGTAGGCTGCAAAGGAAGCGGTGAGTGAAGCCGTTGAGTTGGCTCTCAGCGTTGGTTATCGGCACATCGACTGTTCCATGGTCCATGACAACGAGAAGGAGGTCGGCGAGGCAATAGCAAGATCAATGGAGAGACTTAACCTAAGACGTGAGGACATTTTCGTTGCCGCAAAGGTAGTGGCATAATCGCGAGATTGACTATTCTTGGAGTATAGTTTTCGTGTGACAAACACGCGCCCGAAGATGTTCGCAAGGTGTGTGAGTCGTCATTGAAGGACTTGGGCCTGGAGTATTTGGACCTTTACTTGGTGCACTTTCCCATGTCGCCTAAAACCAGGGAGGATGAACCTTTGAGTATCTATGATCCAGTGTCAGGTGACTTTGAGCGTCGCAAACTTGAGGAGACATGGAAGGTAGATTGGTTGCAACATTACTAGCATGGTTTCCTAGGCAACGGAGGAATTGGTGTCGGCTGGACTTGTCAGGTCGATTGGTGTGTGTAACTTCGTTATAAGGCAGTTGCGATGGCTTTTGGATCGGTGCACCATTCCACCGGCGGTGAATCAGGTGGAAGTGAATGTCTACTATCCAAATACGAGGCTGATCCGGTTTTGTAGGTCGAGGAGGATTGTGGTTGAGGGTTGCGCGCCTCTCGGCTCGCCTTGTTTCATGCGGTTGGTTTTTGGTTGTGGTGGCACTGCTATTTCATGATCAAATGGGGCTATCAACTGAGTCGCACTTTGCGTTCCTCTTAGATTCAATCCCTATAAGTTGCTGCAGAACGATGATATTGTTAAGGTGGCGCACGACTACAAGAAGACACCAGCGCAGGTGGTGCTACGCCATAGCCTCCAACGGGGCATCGTTATTATCCTGAGGAGTGTCATCCCGGAGCGCATCAAGTCGTGCTTTGATGTAGGTCGTTCATTAACTGGCAATGACTCGTCCCTGTCTCACGCCAAGTGTTTGTGTTCTCCAGGTGTTTGATTTTGACTTGAGCCATATGGACGTTTTGAGAGTCGACAACGCTCCGTGGAACGTACCTTTGTCCAGAGTTTCTGCGTAAGTAGTGGCCATGGTTGTTTGCACGACCTGAGTGTGCTTTGTTCTAACGAGGGCACTGTGCTATAGTGAGCAAGGATGGTGCCTTGGTGGTTGATCGTTATTGTCACCGCCTGTGATGAAGGTTGTGTTGTTTTGAAGAGATGCACTGCCTCCTTATCCTGTCTATGCTGGTGTCTCTTTTAGGCTTGCAAAGGACCCGGAATATCCGTTCCACGATGATTACTAGTTGTTTTGTCGTCGACTTCGGCATTGGCATTGACAGTTGATGGAGCGTTTGTTAGTCTTTGCATTTTGAACTTTCCGGTGGCTTGAAGAATGGTAGTAAATGGTGGAGAGGTTCCTTGTGGTGGAGTTGTATTCTGTTGTGTTTGTGCAGGGGTCAGTGTGGTGAGTATTGACTTGAGAGGAATTGGCGTAGTGAGAAGGAGTGATGTTGGGGCTACTGGATGGATAGTTGGTATTGACGTGGTGGAGTGTGGTTGTTGGGAGGGTGCAAAGTGGAGAAGAGGGCGAGGGAAGTGGTAGGTGGTGTGGTGTGTTGTGTGGACGGTGTTGGGCAGTACTTGACGTGTTTGTTTTGTGGCGTGGTTGTTGAGGTGGTGGGATTGCAGTGTCTTGGGCTCGCGATGAGGTGCTGTTCCGCAAGGCTGCATCATCTAGTTTGGAGCAGTCGGTCTTCTTGTGCATGCCTTGTATACCCAATCAAGCATAACGGGACGCCAAACGGGGTGATTAATTCGACGTAGGGAAGCTGAAGTGGGGTGGATTTGGCGCTAGTGTGGTTGAAGTTGGGAATTGGGGTTGAGACGCACAGTAAGGTGGTGCAAAGTGTGGCTTGTTGGGGGTGTTTGAAGGCAGATGCGTCAGAGTGTGTATGGTTGTTGGGGTGTTGCTTGAAGACTGGTTTGTTTGTGGTCAAGTCGATGGGGTTGTGACGCTGACGGTTTCAAAGCATCCACCAATCGAGGGGTGGAATAAGTGTACGTTAGGCTAGGCTGACCTCACTTGAGTGGCAGTCTCTTCGTGCCCTGAGTCGTCCAAACTACTAGCTCATCGATGCAGAGGCACATTGAATGCGTGGAGGACTGCCACGTCTGATGATGTGAGGACCCAAGCCTGTTAGCCAGGTGGTGTTCGCAGTATCGGCATTGTGTTGATGTGTGTGTGTGTGTGTGGTGCAGTGCATCACTGTCGCTCTGCGGGAAGGTGAGGATTGACAGCTGGTGGTAAGGAGGGTGCTTTGCGGCGAGCATTGCAGGTGCCACGAATGCCCAGCTGCATATAATATGTTAAGCTGGACTAAGCAGACGATGTGCTTAGTCAGGATGCCATTTACTCGACAGTGTGACCTCTTCATCTCTGAGCAGTCTTGGTTGTACGAAGTAACCTCGGGCTGCCTGATCACTTACTCACGGTAAGCGACGCTCCTCGGGATGACCAGTTGGTGTTCCCGCTACCGCACTTTGGCTGCTCTGTGCAGCGTTATGTTCATCAATGCAGCAGTGCAACCGACACAGTGAGCTTTGAATCACCCACTTCCGTGCCAACCTCAGTCAACCTCTTGTGTTTTGCTTCACAGCCCTTGACAAGGTAGAAGGCGTTGTGGTGTGTGAGCACTGAATTACCATGATTAAGCTCACACAGAGAGGACAAACCTGCGTGATTAACCTTGGATGAGCCGAGGGACAGGTGGCCTTTCACCTAAAGGGAATGGCGTCGAAATGCAAGGTTGCTCTTTTAAGTAGGAGGTGAAAAAGAGGAAGGGTGAGTAAAGGGAAGAGACGAGGTTGCTGCAGGCTGACCGCATTGCCTTGTGAGTGCACTGGCATGAGGTAGGCGAGTGACGGAGAAGATGTGTACCAAATCCAACTTGTTTGTATCTTAGAGGAACACGTGATAGGTGTTTGCAGTCATCACACAGCATGCGGGAAGCACGGAGGCAACCATGCAAATAGTGGGGAAATACGAGCAACACGGTTGCATTGGTATGCGTTAACTCGGTTTTGCACCAAACAGATAAGGCTTGACGTGGTGTGGAGATGTGAACCAGCCCTGGGGAAGAAGGAGGCCACAGCACTTGGGTGGAATAGGAGTTGAGGCCACCGAAAGTGTTTGGAGACCAGTCAGCTCGATGAAATTACAACGTCGGAGACTCAGAGTGGATCCTCAACAAAACGATGCCTGTTGCATTATTAGCTGAGCGTTCCTTATGCTGGTCTGTGTGACCAGCCTCCTTCCACGGTCACAGAACAAAGGCAGTGCTGATGGAATAACACAAAGAAGTGTGTTTCCACTACCCCCTTTGACAAGCGATGTCTACCCGTCTACACACCATGCGACTCCCTTTAATGCTACAACTAGACCTCGCAGGCAACTCACTCAGACCGTTCAAGCAGTCTTTTTGCAACAGGGAGCATCTCATTAGCCGGAAGAGCAACAGGCCCACCAATGTGGTCAGTGTTGCGGTATGGCACCCAAACCCGAGAGTCACGACTCGCATTATCTTCGTGATCCAAGACAAACTCTGCTGCTCAACCTGCTGCTCGTTTGGTAGACACTGAAATGCCCATACTACCCTTACCAGGACACTTTAGGACAAATCGAATGTTTCTAAACAGCACCTCTCAACGATCGGTAGTAAGCGGAGAGGTGTAGTGACAACAGACGAACATCGAGCAAACGGCATCTCGGGTCAGATGAGCATGGTTTATTTACTGAGGATGGCACAACCTCTGGGTTGACATGGAGGCATTTAAGGCTGTCCGAAACTGTGGAAAATCCCATCTTCACAAAGCACATGGCACAAGGCACAAAGCAGGAGTTGATATTAAACACACGGCGACTGAAAGGCACTAGGGGTAGGTCGGGTTGTAAGGCATATACGTAGTGTTTTGGGGCTTCAATGAAGGCTAGAGAAGGCATCGTAGTGAGAAGAGTATACACACTCGGCTAAGAGAAAGGGATCGGGACTACTGGCATGGCTCAGTGATCAGCTCACCTAGGTGGATGCTACCTGAACTAGAAGAGGAGCAAACAAACGTGTTGCACTATCCCTTTTCCTTCTTTCAGAGCGTCGCCTCCACTGTTCACCGTCGTATTCAGTGCTGGTGGAAGGCATTCGCAGGCCAATCGTACCAGTCACCACATTGCTACACTTGACCGCCGCACACTTACCGATTCCTCCTGGCAATTGCGCTGCATTTGGAGGTGCGTCTGCTTTTGAAAATGGATTTAGTCACAGGCGTTCCAGCTAAGCATTAGGCGCGTCTAGGCGGAGACGATGGAAAATCCACCTAAAAGGAGATTTCTGTGAGGGGATGCAAACCTTCACACCGATCCACCCCACTCTGCCCCACTGCACTAGTCGGTGTCTCTGGCACCGCACACCGCACCGATCACCACTTTGGCGGTGCTGCCAGCACAGTGAGCGCCTAGTCTTTGAAAGTCCTCTTTATCTGCCCCAGTCTCTCATCAGTACTCTACAGTGATGAGTTGTTTGGAAATCACTGTGTCAGGTCTGTTTTGAATAAGAATGATTAGGTCTGCACCACCACTTTACTGCCACGCACTCACAATTGCGTGTTCTCAAGCCCAGTCTGCTTGAGTCAGAGGTCAGTTTGGAAAGAGTTAGTTCTTCCTTCCTCTGCTTGGCGCAACCACTCCTGGTATTTAAGTACACCTGTACCACACAAAGTGGTCCAGTTCTGCGCGAAAATTGGGGCAGGTGTTTAACCCTCAACAGTGAGTTTATGCAGCACCAGTAATCTGATGTGCATTTCTACCACCAATGAAAAGTCAGCATTCGCTGCCAGCTTTTGAGAATTCGAGTCAAATTTGCTGCGCCTCTCGCGGTTTGCAGTTCACTCACTTCCCTACAAATGGGTGCTGCCAAGAAAACTCCTATTTATCGAAACTGCTTTTTCTTCAAATGACTAGTTGTGTACTGTGAGCCTAAGCCTTTCTCATCCTTGCAAGCCGAGCTCAAAACTGTAATGGCTTGACTACTTGGATTGTGCTGCACAGGTGTATGTTGGTGCTTGCCATTTACACTTGGTACTAACTCCTCGCCGACGCTATGCACGTTAGTGTTAACTGTTTTCCCACCCCAGGAGATGTCTGCAGCTGCCAGTAATAAATTTGTGCTGCTTACGAAGATTGTGAGAACCCACCTGTAATCATTGCAAATGAAAACTGTGGGAAGAGCATAGTTGTTTCAATGGTTCTGCACATGCATCCAGTGCTCGTGCACCATCAGTGTGCAATCGTCAAAGACCAAATATTTTTAGTTAGTTTGGAAAGCACTTGCATGACGTCTGACTCCAGTCCATTTTGAATGCAAACAAACGCCATTCAGTCTATTTACCGATTAGGCATTGCTTGTTTAAATTGTCAAATGCTCTGTGATCGATGACCTACACCCCATAAAAGCAGCTGGCTGCCCAATTTGATTCGCTTTAAGATCCGGAAGCATGGTTCCGTGTCAGAGTCTGCTATTAAACAGCGGACATAGGATTCCGCAGCTTGGCTTTGGAACCTTCGATGTAATAGGATGTACCTTTGTTTACTGCATGTCCATTGTAGGCAGCTAAAGAAACCGTGACTAATGCTGTTGAAGTGGCTCTCAGCACCGGGTATCGTCACATTGACTGTGCTATGGCCTATGAAAACGAGAAGGAAGTTGGTGAAGCAATAGCAGGATCCATGAAGAAGCTGAACCTTAAACGGGAAGACATCTTCGTTACCACAAAGGTATTTCTGCATTCATGGTATTGACTGGGCGTTGAGTGCAGCTTTGGTGTGACAAGCACGCACCCGAAGATGTCCGCAAAACTTGCGAGCTTTCACTTAGGAAGCTTGGTCTGCAGTATCTGGATCTCTACTTGATACACTTTCCCGTGTCGTTCCGAGTCAAGGAGGGCTTTTCTTTCGACATTAACGATCCAAACTCGGTTGTGTTTGAGTTCCACAAACTGGAGGATACGTGGAAGGTGGGTTAGTGGTTAGATTGGGAATACAGTTATGTAGGCTATGGAAGAGTTGGTATCTGCTGGACTTGTCAAGTCGATTGGAGTGTCCAACTTCAACAAACGACAAATCGAACGCATTTTGGCGTCGTGCACGATTACGCCAGCGGTGAACCAGGTTGAAGTTAACATAAACTGGCTTAACACGAAGTTGATTGAATTTTGTCACTCCAAAGGTATACTGATTGAAGGTTATTCGCCTCTCGGCTCTCCTGGTTTCCTTGATAAGGCTGGGTATGTGAAGGCTGTTACGTTGCTTAACCTTTTTGGGGAACTTCGAGGAGGACGCTTTCCATGCTTGTTGCAGAGTAAAGATAAAGTCGATGTTGGAGAACGAGGAGGTTGTTGAAATCGCGCAGAAGCACAAGAAGGAGGCAGCACAGGTGCTACTGCGCCATGGTTTGCAAAGAGGCATTGTTGTCCTCGTGAAAAGTGTCACACCGGAGCGCATCAGGTCGAATTTTGATGTAAGTTGCAATTACTGGATTCGCAGTTGGTGCAGTTGTTTGCTAAGTCTTACTGACACCTACGTAACGTTTGTTTGTGCTCTTCGAGGTGTTTGATTTTGAGCTGAGTGATGCAGAAATGGACAGGCTGAACAGGGCTGGATCCAACAAACGCCTTGTTTTGGTCGAAGCGTAAGTCATGCACATCATGTTCGTTGTTTGCCACCGCATTGTGCTAAAGTTTGCAAGTGGTTGTTGTTATCTCGAGAGTTATAATATGGCTACCACTTCCACTGTTGTAGTGTTAAGAAGCATCCGGATTATCCATTCGACGATGAATACTGATTAATCTGCAATCCTGTGTTTCCGGGCTGGCGCTCGTGTCTCCTGTGACCTATGACTGCTGCTCTTCTTTCTTGTTTTTGTTAGCCTGCGAAGCGATAGAATGTGCACAATGGAAGGCCTGAGGCCTGGTTCAGTTTGTGTTTCTGCAGATGGCGATGTGATGCGAGGTGGTTTGTGTTGGCTTCGGGTGTTGGGAGGTATTTATGTCAGTGCCTGTTGGCGGATTACAGATGCATGGTTTGTGGGGAGGGTGCGGTATCATGGGGTGGGTGCTTGTGGTTGTAATTGTGGTGGATGGCGACCAGTTTGTTGTGAGGCGAACGAGGCCTCGTCTATCGCAGGCAAATCAAGCACTTCATGACCGAGCCCACTTCCTCGTGTGAATCAGGCAATGCGTGGATTGATCCAAAACAACTGTGCATTAGGGAGAATCAAGCATCCAGTCATAGTAAAATCACCAGCGCTCCATTACCCATTTCGTCAACTTTTTCACGGCAACCTAAGTGTTGAGGACAATGCTTGAAATAGGTAGCCTTTTGTTTGAAGAGCTATACTGTCACTGATAGACTGAGCGGTGTGGAGGGAGGAGTTGCTTGTCCGAGTGGCTTGAGAAGCAAATGGAGCTCAGTTACTAGTGCACAGTTGAGGCTGACCTGTTCCATAAGGCGGTGTGTGGTTATGAGAGTGTGAAGATCAGCCGCCTTGTGGAAATGAGCCCCAATTTATGGGTCCTAGCACTTTCTCCACTTGTTACGGTCCGTCTTATTTCGGTGGCGGGACTTGCCTCCCTTCGTCTAGGTGCTCATTTCCACAGCATTCTCTTCCTACCATCGTGTTTATGCCCACTTCTTCGTTTGACTTCGACAGTGCCGCGCACAGCCATCGATGCTGCGCGTTGACATGTGTGCTTCCTGTTTGGTTTTCGGCGTCTTTTTGATTGCCTCCACTAAGGCAGTTGACAGGTCCAAGTATTTGCCTTCCACAGACACACGTAAGAGTAGGAAAATGAGTCGGCTGGCATAGATGCTGTCCGGACAGCATGCAGCAGTGGCGGCGAGTCCTTGACTTGGTAAGGAAATGTCACCGCTCCGTCGCTGTCCGAGTGAGAGTCGGGGAGGGCAGGGGATGCCCTCGTTTACTTATGCAGCAAGGCTGTCTATGCCGTTTCCAGAAAATCGAACCCACATTACACGTCAGCCATTGCAATGCATTTTGTGTTGTCTGAAAGCAAACACACACACACGCACACACACCAGCCAACCTCACCACTCACTTGTCCAGGCTGAAGGCAGCGCATACGATCTCCGACTGCAACGCCACTCATGCATCGTGGAACAGAGGTGGTAATCACAGCATCCGTCCATCGCCGGTTGTGCGAGCAATAAGTGCTGTGGAAAGGACGAGCTGCAAAGTGCTCTTGAGGGTTGAGTTTGAGGTGGAATGTGGCATAAGAGTGGTCGCGGCCGTGGAGGTGTGGATGGTGGTAGTGTAGCATAGATTACCACTGAGTCCGCCTCAACGTTGTTGGCATTCGAGTGACTGCAATTCCCACAACCAGCGGTAATCGGTGGGCCTCAATGTTTGCGGGTAGACGATATCTAGTTGTAGAAACTAGTGCCTGTGCTTCACCTGTGACTGCAATTGGAGGAGGAATGAAATTGAGGCAAACGATTTTGGTGATTGCTTTGGAATGCGAGCGGTGCAGTCGGTAGCATTCAGCAGTAAATGATGTGCCACTGAAAGCTGCAATGTACTGCACTTGCTTGGACAGTCTGCACTGGCATCCACCCACAGCGAGTGCTGCTTCGGTGGTCTGACGACTTGGCAGTTGGACAGGTCGACTGGCTGCCACTTGAGTGGTCAAGAGAATTGGCAGCTTGAAAGCCGATCGCTTAACTGCGTCGATATGATGTTAATGTTAGGGCGGTTGTATCGTTTCTAGGCGCATCAGCCATTTGGTGATTTGGATGACAATTGAAACTTGCCGACCGATTCCATTTACCTGGAAGCTTTCATGGTGTCAGGCTGTGCAAGGCATGCAGCTACTAGTTCGTCTCTGCTGCTCCATGGGCATTCAGATTTCTTGAGTGTAATTGTTCGCGATCTGGATGCGCCCAGTCACCAGTCTTGGGCTGTTCTGGACTACTCGAAAAGCCCACATTCACCGAGACTTATGCCAACAGGAGCTTTCGTTTGCACGAATCTGTTGATGGCGAATGCAAAGAATTACTCAGCAAGGATCAGGCAGCCGCGACACATGTCAGCGTGACACTGTGGAAATAGGCGGCAGACAGCCTCCTGTTAGGGGGTGTTCGTGAGAGCGATGCATGGAGTCAAGACAGGTGCGATGAGGCGGTCAAGAGAGGCGACGTCATCAGGTGATCCTGTGCTTATGAAGGCAATGCGCGCTACAGTCAGTCGATGTGTCTCCTCGGCACACCGATTGGCGTGCCGCACGTCTGCAAGAGCTGAGGACCCAGCCAATCCCGCCTTCATTTCTCCACTGCTGCTTGCACGCGGGATAGCGCGATGGTCCGAAGGCGATGAAATGGGGGAGCTGAAGTCTGCCATCAAAGGAAGTGTGGATAAGCTCGCAAGACAACCGAATCGGTAGAGAGGAACGATGCTCTCCCTTACTCCCCTCATTGGAAGGCGAACGAGCTTACTTGTCCACAGTCAGGAAGGCTGCCGAATTTGTTGTTTCCGCTAAATGGTCTTCAACGAGGCATCGTTGTCATTGTGAAAAGTGTCAGTTGGGAGCGCATCAAGGCAGCTTCACCGGACGTGCAATTGCAGTGGTGGAGAGAGGCAATATCTGACCGCGACACCGCTCATCTGCCTCGGCAATTCCCCTAACAATAGGGTAGAGAAAGGCGAAATACTGGCCACCTCGCGAGTTCACTTCTGGTCGCAACTCACTGGTCCAAAAGTAGACTTCCTAAATCAAGGGCGGCGGTTAACATCAACATCTCCGACCAACACTTCACGTCCCTGCCTCCTCGCTATTATTCTCTGCTTCATACCGCTCGACCTTATACTCCAACCGCGTAAGCATCCTTTCCGCATATTGTGCTGCTACTGTTGTTCCTGCTGTTATCCTGCTCTTAGCAGCTTCCATACGTACATGGAAATGGAGTAGCTACCCAAAGTGCACATCATTTATGATTTTTACGAGAGGGCACCACACACCTCCACCCGCCATCAGCCGGCGTCCAGTTTCTCTCATGTCAAGAACTGGGCATTGAGAGTTGAGCATCGGAGTGGATGCTTTTAATGCGAACCGTCACCACTTCCAGCCTTTCCCGATGCAGGGGAGGGCTAGCATTGTTGATGCAGAAAACGCACTGCCGAAGTGCGGCAGACCCCGTGGGGTGGATACACGACTGGTGGAGGCGAAGGTGTCGCTATTGTCCCCCTGTCTCGACCCTTGTCGACATGCTCCTTGGCACTGGCAAACAGTTGAGCCTCATTGCTGATCCCCATAAACCCAAAGGCTGGTGGCATCCCAAGCTCCACTTTGAACCTGCTAGTCTTTGCCATTAATGCCAAACGACACCACAATGTAATGTCATTGTGAAGAGGAGTGGAACACTAATGGAAGTCGGTGGTCTTCACGACTGATGGGCTGATTGGGAGGATGGAAAGATCGTCTCACTCGTGACGAGCGAGTTCCTCGGACAGTTCACCCGCAGCGTTCACAAAAGGCAATGAATCTGCAGACAAACTGGCGTTCCGTTAGGCACACAATGTATGACACCACTCACACCTCACACCTCACACCTTACATCTCTGGAGCCTGCTCATCCTGATGGAGTGTTGAAGGCGACGGACGCGTCAGCATGGTGGCATGCACTAAGTTAACACAAATTCTACTTCGATCTGAGGGAATTTGTGGGCATGAGGGAGCGCCCTATCGTCGTTTCTTAGCCCATTGTGGCTTTGCAATCCACTAGGCAGTCTGTCTTCCGTCATCTCCGCTTTCCTGTTAGCACAACTTGTCTTCCCCATCTTGAGTAGCCGCATGCGGAAGGGAAAGCGTAACCGTGGGACTACACAGGCAACCCGCAATCAGACAGTGGCAATGGCGTGATTAGGCTGTGAGGAAGGCGCGACTTCGTATAGTTGAGCGGACCATGTCCCTTCCCCTTATCGCATTCTGATGGTTGCGACAGTCAGAAACGTCCTACGACGACGACGACGACAACGATGATGATGATGATGATGATGATGATGATGATGATGATGATGATGCAAGTGGTGTTAGTGCAGCACATCCACCTCCTAAGTGCAGGCTAGCAACGATGCCATGTCCACCTTGGTGGCGGTCTAGTCGCGCACTGATTACGTAGGCGGCCCTCCACTCCCCAAGGGCACACGAATCACTGCGTCGTCTTTACTCATCCACAGTGACCAACACGGAGGCAGAGGATGGACGAAAGATTTAGCAGACCTTGGTCATGCATAGTGGTGATTAACATCGGTGGAGTAGTCACGGAGAAGTCGTTGTGCTCGCTTCCTTCCGACGGATCGGGAGAGCATGGTCAGTCTGAGCAAGGCAGAAGGCTGATGCCTCTACTTTGGTGATGCCCTTAACTACGCACAAAGCACTGCAAGTGAAGGCACCTCATTGCCCGGCACCCAATCTGGATGCAGTCGAGTTCGATGGGGCTGAGATAGGTCGGCTTGATGCAGCCCAGAGGGGCTAATGCACCACAGTTGGCCAGAAAGCCTCGCTAGACCACCACCTACAGCCTTCGTCACGTCCGATGGTTTGATGTGCAGTGCACCTTCATGAGGAGATTTGTTGCGACCTCGAAATGCGTCAACAAAATGTTCCTCACTGTTTTGGTACACCAAAAGCCCTAAAGTTGCCTTTCCATTTCCCACCAAAGGAAATTACCCCACATCAGAGACACCTGCCCTCCTAAATTAGAACGCACCACCTCCTCCATGCGGATGTGGAAGCATTCTACAGACCGATTCGGTGGAAAATTGCGGACAAACCATGATGACACCAACACATGCATTAACCCCTATTGCACACAATGCAGTGGCGATGGAGGACAGCAAAATGATGGCACAAAAGGAGGGAGGGAGGGATTGAGGAAGAAAGCACCTCTGTCAGTGAATTGTGGACTATTTTTACTGTTGCTTGAGGGACAAATGGACGCATTGCACAAACTTGTAAATCTGTGCTGCGATAAACTTCCCTGTCCAGACAACGGATGCGATGCCAACCTGCGAGATGGTAAGATTTATGTCAGCCAAGTCATCCATTTACGCAAGCAGGTGGACGATAAATATTTAGACATGTTTGCTGTCATGGTGGCAGCGCATGTTAGTGTAAAACTGCAGTGACTTCAACCCACTGTGGAAGTAGACTGGCGAACAGAGAATGAATGGGCGGCGTTGCATCGGTGAGGCATGAGAGAGAGGCGGAGCAAATGAGCACTAGAAGTACGACTAGTTAAATGCAGGAAAGCATAATGAAGGCAGGAAAGGTGCTAACTTTCCCCAAGAGACTGCTCCATTCCGCCGATTGGGTGATCAACACAACTATGCTCTGGGTACTGCTGTGACGGCTTTCACCGTGTGTATGTGTGTGTGTGTGTGTATGTGTGTGTGTATGTGTATGTGTATGTGTATGTGGAAACATGTTCACACATTCCACAGTCTTCTGAACTGGGTCCAGGACCCAGCGACTTGATCAATCAACCCACAAGGAGGCCAAATGCGGGGACACCCTCAATTGTAAGTAGACATGGCCTAACCCCGACCTCAGAACTCGCGCCATCCTGAGCAATGGCTTCGGTGCACCAATGAAAAGAAAATAAACTCTGCCCCTCCCCGAACGCCTTGAAAGGAACCATTTCTGTATTGCTTAGGGCGTTGAAACGAGAGGTTGAACAGACTGCCTAAGACACTTCAGCGCAGATGCGGAAACGAGGCATCAGCAAAACTAAAACCAACTTAACACCATCTGCCACAACCAGACGCCTGCCCGAAGTACCCAAGCATACCTAAGAATAGAGGGCGGACAAAGGGACTCAGCCTAAGCCACAGGACAAACTGCAATAGGACACTTTCTGCAGGCACTTCACCTCCGCAACAGTACTAGTAATCCATGTGCTGCATACGCACAACCCGACAGTTAATCCCATCACCGGTCCCTTCAAATGCCTCTCGTCCACCGAAGGCACAGCCCACCAGACTCACTTCTGTAGAAACAAAATGGAACACATTTAAGCTTTCCATTCGTTGCATGAACAATCAACACTCTTATTGGGGCATTCTAAGCAGGGCAGAGGCAGTCAATTACTATTGCGGTCCTAAATGGCAGCACAAAAATATGACGACCGTGGAATGGTTAGCAATCATCTTTAAACGCGTATTCCGGGTGGTTCACAAGCCTGAAAAAGATGAAAAGGTGTACAAGACTGGGAGAAATGAATATCTGTTTCAAGCCTTACGTGGGGATCCGCATTGAAAGACAATGTCGAGCTAGCAGGAGAATGTTGTGTGTATGTATGTATGTGTGTGTACGTGTGTGTGTGTGTGTGTACGTGTGTGCATCTATTGCAGCACTGGAAAGATCTGCCGTACAAAACCAGAACAAAGGTAACTCACGCTAAGGCACGAAAAACGCGTTGATTAACACCGGTCGCGTTGAGCTTCCCCATCTCCTCATCCGTCAGCTCAAAATCAAACACCTTCAAGTGCACAAACACGACATGACATGAAAGATGCAGCAAAACACACCTCCACAGGGCATTCATCACTTCGAACTTACATCGAAATTCGACCTGATGCGTTCGGGCGTGACACTCTTCACGAGGACTACGATGCCTCGTTGTAGTCCATGTCGCAGTAGCACCTGTGCAGGCGTCTTCTTGTGTCTGCGTGCAATTTCTGCCACATTCGCCTCCTCCAGCACCGGTCTCACTTGGCCCCTACAAGGCGTGCCAACGATGACGCCCTCCAAAACCCCATCCACAAACAAAACGACAATGCTGCCAAGGGCAGACCTACTTACCTACTTACCTGATTCCCTACTAACTTACTTCACAAATCCAGTTGAACCAAGGGGCGCATATCCCTCAACCAATATGTTCTTCGACTGACAGAACTCGATCAGCTTCGTGTTATGCCAGTGGATATTCACCTCGATCTGATTCACTGCTGGTGGAATTCTACACGACGCCAGAATGCGTTCCAATTGTCTCTTGTTGAAGTTGGATACACCAATCGATCTCACGAGTCCAGCATGGACCAACTCTTCCATAGCCTAGACGACTGCTTTACTCCTCTGTCCACAAACCTACCTCCCACGTATCCTCCAGCTTGTGGTCTTCAAACACGATCGAGTCCGGATCACTGTTGTTGAATGCACCACCGTCCTTGGTTCTAAACGACTCTGGGCGATGTATCAAGTAGAGATCCAGATATTGAACGCCGAGATCATTCATCGATGTTTCGCAGGCTTCGCGAACATCTTTAGGTGCATGTTTGTCACACCAGAGCTACACACACAAGAGTTGATTCATTAAAAAAATAGGATCTGCCTTTGAGGTAATGAAGATGTCCTCACGCTTTAGGTTGAGCCTCTTCATTGACGTCGCTATTGCATCACCAACTTCCTTTTCGTTATTATAGAGCTTGGCGCCATCGATATGCCGAAATCCAACGCTGAGAGCCAGCTCAACGGCATTAGCTACGACCTCTTTAGGGGCCTATAATGGTCATAAAATTGACAAAGGGGAACCCAATTACATCGAATGTTCCAAATCCAAGCTGTGGAATCTTGTAACCACTGTTTAGAGACAGATCCGGATTAAAGAACATTCGTTCTCACGCAAGCTAACTGCAAACGTATTGAAACGAATTTAGGTCAGTAGACACATTCCATTTGATCATATAAACGCATTTTAGATAGCGTATCTATATTATGTGATAATCATGTGTTCAGCGCCTATTTTATGAAAAAATGCTTTCACTATTTGTCATTCCTTATTAACCTCTTATTTATGGCCATTAAAACTGATGTTAATTTATAGTATAGTCCTGATCGCTTCACTACTGCTACGTAGGCATCTAGGCCGAAAAGGAGAATAATTTTTTAAGCTGTTGCTGTTAAAAATTTAGCTGTTGCAATTTTCTGACTTTTGGTCTGGCAAGTTGCAAACGATGTGCTTTAAATTTTAAAGCAGATAGGGTCCATTTATCTTGCCCTGGCGTGTATCATGCCTATTTATTTTGCGGTGATGCCATTCAGTCCATATAAGTCAGCTTTACATTATTTTATGCTGAACAATGTGTACTACAAAAACGTCTTTGTTGCGCCTATTGCACACTTTGGTCGACGTTAATTTTGATACGCCGTCATCCGTTAGCCATCATTCTATGCCCCCATTTCTATCTCCGTGACAAGCTGAGCACCTTAGCTACTGCTGGTGCTTATCAGTTGCATATTGCTAACCTTCCTTCTCCATGCCTTTCTTTGAATTATCTGGTAGTGTATGTAATCTGTCATATGCATGGATTCGGCAAACGCACGAGTTCTGGGAACTCTTTTTTTTGAGAACTTTTACTTACAAATCTATAATTAAGGGGGATCCATTTTTCAACCAAATTACCTGAGGGATCACCACTTATACAGCCTCAGAAGCAGCTGCTTGGATAGAGGCGGGCAGCAGGTTGAGTAAGCGCTGTTATGGCAATGACTCTGGTAACCTTCGTGTTTGACAGTAGCACTGAGAGGAAACTGATCACTTTAGACCCAAATAAATGCAAGTAGATTACAATCACCGTTCGTGATTCTTAAATTTGGCGCCTAATAATTAGTTAGTTTCGCAGCTGAATGACTTCTTAGGGGAATGTAGTGTTGTAAGACACTGGAGGCCGGTGTTGGCACTGTGTTGTCAATGACTGACTAAATAAAACCATCGTTGGTACAAATCATGCGAGCCACCATCTCCCTTGTAGCCTTTCACTTCTGAGTCAGGTGCTGCGCCTGTGTGTGTATGTGGGTTTGCAGTTATGAGACAAATCTACTGATTAAGAGAGGAAATGAGGTATACATGGACTGTAGGGACGGTGAGAGCTGTACACCTCCCGCTCAACAGTCACGTACTTCTGCAGTGGATACGGGATTGCCTGCATTGACGTGCTTTCTCCTAGTTGAAGTGTGAGTAGACAAAAAAGTTAAGTTTGCTTCTTCTTTTCCTTCAGGTGGAAATGCTTGACAGCGAGCGAGGCTGAGCCCGTAGACTGGCACAGATGGCTAAATGGCTCGGCACAAACACCAGTCTTAGCTCTCTCACTGAAATCAACCAGGCTTAGACAGACTGACTGCATTCCCAAGTCAAATGATGGCACTCAGTAGTAGAGCTAAGTTTTCTCCTTGAATAGTTGAACAGAGACTAGTACAGAATGCCAATTGTCCCCCAACCGAGAATATTCGATGTACTAAATCGAATCGAAATGCTTTCTTCAAGAAGAAGCATCAACTCTCGACAGCGACTAAATTAACCAGTGCATCTGGCTACACTTGCAGTGCTCCTAACCCTCCCTTTCTAGTGGACAGAGCTGGGTGAACAAGTGCCTGGATTTGCGTAATATTTTATTATCTCACAGCCACTTCCCGCGTCCACTGACTGTACCGAGGGGAGGTGGTTGCAACATAAACTTGGCGGTAGATAGAAACAGTCACTTCAACCCATTTTTCGAGTGAGCATGGGCTTCCCCGAAATTTCGTCTTCTTCCTTTCCTTCTGCGCCTATCTGTTCTTGAGACTACACAGCAAAGCATGGAGGTAATTCCCAACCTCTGATGCCACCACCGTCAGGCTTTCCGTGGCGTTTACTTCTGTCTTGCATCTGATTATGAAGCAGTTTTGATGCAAGAATCATGCAGTTTATAACCCAAATGATTCCACCTATCAGTCATTAACTAAACCATACAAAGTGCTCCGAATTGACAAGATGCAGTAGCGTAAATAAACATTTCATGCCTCACATTTCTTGCAAGAAAGTTAACAGCATGGCTAATGAAGCTAGGGATTGAGGCGAAGGTGGCCATGGCTATGCGTATTTCCCTACAAAGCAGTCTTTCTTGTGGATGCAGAAGGGAACAACTTCACACCCCGTCGGGTGTGGCGTACGGGGAACAATTTGCGCGTTGGGTAAGTCGGTTTGAACAGAAGGGATGCCTTAAAGCTGTCCAAGTGTGAGAAGATTGCATCGCTTTCACTAGACGAGGCCTCAGCCAAACCACAATTCACAAATCACTACCCTTCGGGACCATTATCAGTACCAAGCTCCTCGGAAATACACTTCACGACGAACGAATTGTTCAGCCATGGCAATAAACTCCTTGCCGTTAGTCCCTTCCTTCTTCAGTTCTCCCATAACAGGGCTCCACTGTGATCTATATACAATCCACTATTCGATCTTAACTGACAATCTTAATGCTTCAAATCCATGAAGGTCACTCCCCATCACAATGACATATGCAGAAACACGATGTGGTGCACATTCAAGCACTCTATTAACCATATAATGGCACTCAGCGAGATAGGAAAGGAGTACGCCAGGCTAACAGATACACAGCCATAAAGGAGGTGAGCAGTAAAAACAATTGGTACTCACCATGAAACGGATATTCTGGATGTTTCGCAAGGCTAAAATAAAAAAAAAGAAAGAAACCCCAGAATGTGCTATTATTCAATGAGCCAACTTGACCATCCATATGCAAGTAAATTTGTGACACTTCACATAACGCAAGCCAAAAGTAAGGAACTTACGAGTCGAACACGAACAGGCGTTTGCTTAAACCAGTCTTGTTGAGCTCCTCCATTTCCTCACCAGTTAACTCAAAATCAAACACCTCAAAAATGAAAGTCACGTATGCAGGACATGCCATGAGGGCTTTCCGATCAAGCGACTCAATCAAGATATTCTCCAGATGAGACCTACATCAAAATTCAACTTTACGCGTTCCGGAGTAACACTTTTGATTATGACAACAATGCCTCGTTGCAGTCCGTGGCGCAGTAGCACCTGCGCCGGTGTCTTCTTGTGTCTGCGAGAAATTTTAACAACACTCTCCTCCAACAACGGCTTCACTTTGCCTCTGCAAAGGGCATAAAGGATGAGTAAATTAGCACTCCAAATGCCAAATAAAACGACATTATCGCCATATACAGACATACTTCATGAGACCAGGAGGTCCAAGAGGCGCACAGCCCTCAACTAAAATACCCTTTGAATGGCAAAACTCAATCAGCTTTGTGTTCAGGCAGTGAATATTGACTTCAATCTGCTGGTGGAATCTTACATGATTCCAAAATACGTTCGATTTGCCTTCTATTGAAGTTGGACACACCAACCGACTTAACGAGCCCAGCAGGAACCAATTCTTCCATGGTCTATTTATGAGCGCTCGCATCCATTTCCCAGACGTACCCTCCAGATATCCTCATGCTTGTAATTTTCAAAACCGAATGAGTTTGGATCATGCATGTCGAATTCAACGCCTTCCTTGTAGCTAAACGACGCAGGGGAGTGCACCAAATAAAGATCCAAGTGGTGAATGCCTAGATTTTTAATTAAAGTTTCGCACGATTTACGCACATTCTCAAGTGCATGCTTTCACACAAAAGCCGCATTCTGAGTGAAGTTTCTTAAGAACATGGGGGAGAACCTTTGAAGTAACAAAAATGTCTTCACGCTTGAGGTCGTATTTCTGCATAGACGTTGCTATCGCATCACTAACTTCTTTTTCATTTGCATAGAACATGGAACAGTCGAGGTGACGAAATCCCGTACCGATGGCTACTTCAACGGCTCTAGTCATGTTTCCATCGGATTCCTGCAGTCATTGAGACGCACGGAAAAATTTCATTACATCAAAGGTTCCGAAAGCAAGCTGAGGAATCTTATGACCACTATTAAGAAGTAGACTTTGACCCAGATCCATTAATTTAGAAGCAAAACGAACAACAGACTAGCTGACGCCCGTGCTGACTTAAAATCCAAGGTCATCGCTCTAGCTCCGTTCGATCATATAAACAAAACCACTTATTATTTTTTCTATGCAGCGTAGTAAAAACTTTAAATGCATTCAAGTGAAAAAATTAATAATATTTACAGAATTTTATAAAAAATTTGCACAGGCAGAAATTTTGGCAAAAGCATATTTAAGGCTGAATTTTGCTTTTCATATTATCTGCCATCAGAGATGTGCATATGCTTTTCCCCGATTTAAGAAAACTTAACGGTACAATTGACACAATTGTTTGAGCTTTGGATTGCTTTTGGTACAGAAATCGACAAAATGATTTGTTTCTTTTATGCATCAAATCTTTGCAAATGAACCTTATTTTGCTACCTGCTTTAACCTATGGCAGTAACAGAGAGATGTAAAGCTGGTTTTAACCCTGCGCTTTAATTGCAGCCCTTGGGCTAATTGCTTTTCGCCGGCCCTTCTGTTCACCAAATGGGAGCCTAAACTTTTCGTTATTTTAGATTAATATTTCATTTTCATTCTCAGTTTTCTGCTCATCCTTGCGTCCGAGTTTACTCAAGAACGCTTAGTCCCCTTTAAAAGAAGCCTACTCCAATTTGACCACTGGAGTGTAGGAAATTCGATGAAATGAAACTAATAAGAGAACTTAGGAATATGCGAATGGTAGTGAAACTTTGTTGCTAAATCAACCTACCTACTGCTCCCCTGCAGGCAGCATACTGAATGCCTAACAATGCGGCCACAATTAATTGAGCGTTTACGGTTGTAGCATTTAGTTATGCTTTATAGAAACTGGCCTTTACTGTAGTTGGTAATCCATACTCTCTGCAACAGCATTACGTCAGCGATGAGAGTGGGTCCAATATTGAGTGGTGGCATCAATTTCTATGGTAAACTGGTGCACTTTCGTATTGACATCCTCGAAGGAAATTCGTGAGTCTGTAGTAAATAACATAAAATCATGTAAGCAATTAAGGCTACATGGTTGTGTGTCTTCCATAAGATGGCAGAAGTTGAATGATCGCTGTGTTAGTTTCACCGGTTCCATTATTATCAGCTGATCTGCAAGCCAAGAACAACAGGGCCACTGTCCTGTAATTTGAGGCTACCTTGTGGATGCATGCCTGTCCAAAGATAGCAGAGAATAGAATTCTTGGCGACTGCTGGTCAGTTCTCTCGAATTTGAGCGTAGTGGTTTGAAAACGTCCCACTTCAATATAGCCTACTGAGAATTATTCGAATTGAAGCCGCACTGCATTTGTACCAACTTAAAATCGTCCTGTAGATTTCTAACTCACCTTAAGCGAAACAACTGCTGATAACCTCTGACAATTGATTTTGACATCAAACTTGGTGCCGCGAAGGCCTTTCACGCCGGAGTTTTTCCAGTTTCCTGGTAGCTCTACTCGATTGCTCATCTCTGAAGGCTCCGGAGTCTCTTGCTCTTGCCCATTCTCTCCCCTTTGCCTAACACCAAGTAGAAGTGCTCACTGAGTGTGCAAACAGACGTTCCTTTGTCAAGGCTACTCTGTAAATGCATTCACACTTTACAATAATCACTGACATGCAAGTTCCCTTGTCTGATAGTCTCTGCTCTGCGTCTACCATGCACGTCCACATTGACAAAGACACTCCAATGAGGTTTGGGCATCGCACAGAAGCAGACGCCAAATGGCAACAATTTCGATCTCTACTGCTGAGTAAAAGTATCTGTCGGTCACCAACAAGCATTAATAAAGAGCCGCCTTAAGTAGTAGCAGCAGAAGTTTGACAGATGAGAAAATTACTAAGAAGTAAATTTGGATGATTACATTTGCTTACCATCCCCACAAGGGTACTTAGTGTTAGATCGTGCAAGCCCCTGCTAAGGATGCGATGGCGTGAGCCAATCCAAGTTGTTGACGTCTACGGTTCTATCTCACTGACAATACCAAGAATACCCGACAACAATGGTTTGGAGATAAGTAAATGGGATGAGGCAAAGTTAGAGAATGAGTCGGCTGCACTGAGTTTCTCATCACCCGATTCTATTTCCTCCTAATACGAGAACAGAGAACTAAAGTTTAGCAAAGTAAGAGACTGACCAAATGGTGGGAAGGGAACGATTCTTTGCCGCTTAAATCATGGCGTAGGTAAAATGCTCAACGAGATGTTCGGCAGCTTGCATCGTCACTTGTTTGACAGGTATTGACAGCTCATTGTCTCCCACCTTTATCAACGCCATCTGTTAGTCAGACAGAAAGAAGGCGGCTCTATCCTCCTTCGCGTGAGGGCATTGCAATGGAAGGGAATCTTCGCCATCCTCTCAATCCCGCCAACTCGACACCGTCTAGCTTAACGCCACATCGAGGCAGGTCCTTGCTACCTGTCACGACACATTTATGCTTTTGGAGTTTTGCTGAAGGTAAAATTGGCGCCTACATCCATCCCTGCCAAACACCTTTAGCACCTTTCTTTATTATCAAGCACTCCTCAGAAGTCACTTCCTATTATAAGCAGAGAGAGCTAAAAATTTTCGGTAAAGGCTGTCTTGAGTAGTAGCAACCAAGACTTCCCAGACCAATGTAACCCACCTCACCTTATGATTTTGCCTAAACTGAGAAAACAACTTTCCGTCTCAATGACAGTCTAGAGTTGTACGATCGCGAGCGCTTGCTCAGACAGTGGGGCAGGAAATCTCGTTGGTCCGAGGCGGTGTAAAAGACTCAATCTTGCATCCGGACACCATCGCCCAGGCCACGTTAGAAGGCGTTGAATGTGGGTGTTTGCTCTCCTTGTCCGATCATGCTACTTACTTGTGAATTGCATAATAGCACATAGGTACTTAACAGAGATTTTGTGCAAACATTCAGTGATCCTCCATCAGCCCTCATCAATTCAAGGCGGTGTAAGCAACGGCATTCAAACAGACCCGAAATTGCCTTTTAACGTACTCATGATTTGGAGATGATCCGCAATGAGAGGTCAATCGCTATATATCAACAGATAAACAGAAAAAAACTCGCTTATTTCATAAAAAGCTTTGCACTACTTTATAATTAAAAATATGAAAAACAATTCGAGGTAAAGGTAGAGCTGGTGAAAGTCCTCAGTACATTCACAGATAATTGACACTCTGTCCGAGCCAAAAGCGTGGACAATGCAATCCTAAATATAAATCCCTCCCTCTCAGAACACCTTGATTCTTCATCCGCATTTTGCACAAAGCATAGCTTAAACTGTAGTCTGTGCCCAATTTGTCAACTCGCTCGACATCAGTCCGTCTCACTCCTTCCAGCATTGACATTTAACAAACGTGTAAAAGAAAATACAGTGTTAGACAAGCTCAATAATTTTATTTTTTATCCGTTGATACTCAGCAAGACAGCAAGGATGAAAATAAAGGTAAATCAAGAATGATAACGTAGTTATGGATGCTCATGTGGATGAAAAATAGGCGACCAATTAGTACTCATCATGGAATGGATATTCTGGGTGCTTTTCAAGTCTGAAACGGCGAAAGGGTTAAAGGCATGTTACGCGATTTTATAGTTCTCAAAGCATCATGTCAGCATGCATTGTAAGTGTTTTGGCAGACAAATAAACACACCATTCTGCACAAACCAAGAAAGGAATGACTTACGAAGAAAACAAGAAAGTACGCTTGCGTGATCCAGTCTTGTTAAGTTTCTCCATTTCTGCACTAGTCAGCTCAAAATCAAACACCTCGATAAAAATAAACAAATACCATGACAATAAGGCCTGCCAGAAGACTAGTGCATTTTGCGTCTGAGACTCACATCAAAGTTTGATTTGATGCGCTCCGGAGTGACACTTTTAATAAGGACAACGATGTCCCTTTGGAGACCGTGACGTAGAAGCACTTGTGCAGGTTTCTTCTTGTGACGGTGTGCAATTTCAATAACATTCTCCTCCTGCAGAAGTGGCTTATCTTTGCCACTAAAAAGAGATTGAGCACACATCGTTTAAAATTACAAGGTATTGATTGAATTGATGCTAGACATAAGCTCAGACGTACTGTATGAAACCAGGAGAACCAATGGGTGCATAGCCCTCAATCAAAATGTTTCTTGAATGGCAAAATTGGATCAGCTTTGTATTGAGGCAGTGAATATTAACTTCAACCTGATTCACTGCTGGTGGAATCGTGCATGAGGCCAAAATGCATTCAATTTGCCTTTTGTTGAAGTTAGAAACCCCAATCGACTTAACAAGCCCAGCAGCTACCATTTCCTCCATGGCCTATAAAACGCCGTTATAGTCATTTCATCCATCTACCTTCCACGTATCCTCAAGTTTATGGTACTCGAAAGTTACTGAGTTTGGACCATTAACATCGAATGATGCACCCTCCTTAAGTCTGAAGGACACGGGAAAGTGTATCAAATAAAGATCAAACTACTGCAAGCCAAAGTTTTCAACTGATTGTTTGCAGGCCTTGCAAACATCTTCAGGTGCGTGGTTGTCGCACCAAAGCTGTATTCAGAATAGCAAATCTTAGATTTTCATGCAATACCTTTGAGGCCAAGAAGATGTCTTCACGCTTAAGGTCGTGCTTCCTCATAGACGACGCGATTGCAGCACCGACCTCCTTCTCGTTTTCATAGAACATAGCGCAGTCAATGTGACGATACCCAGCATCGATTGCCACTTCAACGGCTTTGTATACTACTTCTTTGGGAGCCTACAATCGACATGCAATCAACTAAAGTAGATCCTATTACATCAAACGTTCCAAAACCGAGTTGCGGAATCCTGTAACCACTATTGAGAAGTAGACTTGGATTCATACTTATCTAGTCAGAAACACAACAACCCACCAGCCACCCGATATTCATGTTGAAGTAGAGATTGAGGTCATGTTTTTTATATTATCCATTCATATAAACAAATAGCATTTTTTGCTAAGAACCAGCTTTGGCAGCTAGTTTATGTGTATGCCTAAAAAAGCTATAATGTGTTATTGGTTGCTAACTGTAGGTAGGACGTATTACTCGTATTACTCCAATCTGCAACTTTTTGAACCCCTCACCTCAAATGGAGGAGTACCGATTTCGCCTGCCTTCGTTCGCCAACCGTGCGTATCGTTCAAAATTCTACACGGATGCCTAACCTTAATGCTATGATATTCCATACATTTTGCCACCTTAAATGCTTGCTAAAAATGGTTAAGCTGAATTGAACACATTGAAAGCCTTCCTAACGCCCCTTTTATGACAGAGTAATATGAAGGTAGACCATAAAGCTTTGAGTGCTCAACATTTTTTAGAAGCTTTTATAAACTTTGCTGAAAAAGATGAAGGAAAACTTTTTAAATTACAGAAGCCTTGAAATGCGGATTTTAAAAGGAAATGTGAAACATACAAGGTGACCTTATTCACAGATGTAGCACAAATTCGCCACAAGTTTATTAAACGGGAAAAGGGCAAAAAACTCGTAAACGTATGAAAGTGAGAGGTTTCCTTAACTGCAGCTCTTAATCAGCGATTCTAGATACCTAAATATGCATGCATTTAACAAGATTTTCTTGACGAACTATTTAAATGGTGAAAAGGTGGCTGAATTTTCCTCGTTATTAAGCGCTTACATTTAAATTTACGAACGGCCATAAGATGGTCACAATTTGCGTTCTTTTTGTAAAATGCACCCGAAGAGTTTATATCAACGAACCACTAAACCAAATGTAAATAGTAATTTGTGCGACTCCGCTGACAGCCATCAAAACAGATAAGAGATGTGACACTCACCGCCTTCGCAGCATGACTGTAGTGCTTAACACATTGATTGGCAGATGACCATCAGACAGCAAACAGTAGACTTGGGGATGTTACCCATGAAGAGTCGAGTTTTAGGCGATCCAAAGTAGCTTGGTAGCTCTAAGACATATCAGCGAAAAAAATATTTCAGATTCAAGCATATATGAGTCACTTGTCAGTAAAGGTAGGGAGCTGGCTTCTGCTCGAAGCGAATTTGCCTCTAAGTTAAAATTTATAGCAACTTCAATGCTCCCCTGTCCATCATATCCGAAGCCAATCCTATTGCAAGCAGTCTTTTGTGTTGACAAGTTCCACTTGAATGCGCACTTTTTTCTTCAAGCTAAGATTACCGCACCTTCTTTACCTACTCACTACGCCAGTAGCCGAGGTATCTGCTTTGCCTCTTCCTTCTGGAAATTAACCGATTGAAAAGTTGCTAGGAATTGGGTAACTGGGGCATATGGAATCGGGTCTAGTTAGTAAGACCAATACAGCATCACCTCAACTGTATGCACAGCCGTCGTCAACTGGGTGAGACATTACTGGTGCGAACAATGGGACGCATTGTTCACTGAAATGTAGCATCACTGTAGGGTTTGCAAAAGACACCATCACCACTAATTAGGTCATCAAAATCACGACGACATTTTTGATACCGAACAGAAGTGTCGTTAATCGACGCATGTTACTGGCAACTTGTGAAGGAAACTTGGTTAAACACATGAAAATGGTCCCATTACTTCCATCCTCCCAGATGATGCCACTCGGACACTGTGATCTTGCGGTCACTCTTCTTCGCTCCATTAGAAGTTTACAGATTGGATTATTACCTGAATGGTGAAAGCTTTGCCCAGATAGTACGTCCGCTTAGGAGGTTTTTTTTCGAGAGCACAGTGCTAGGCCGCCATACGAGGCGTTTTACTCAAGCAGTTTTAACTACTAAAGGCTTGTTTAGTGATATGAGTCCTGCCACCCTTTTAGAAGGGCTGTCGGTTAATAGAGGCAGCACATACGTCGTCGATCAACTCTGCGCCTTTGTCAGCACCAACCTGAACTGTAGAAGCGGCAGGACATAAACTATGCAACTCAACGTAAACTGCTTGTCATGTTTACATTGGTTTAGACGCATTGTGCATCACCTGTTTGTGGGAAGGCTCGCGGTGAGGGCTGCCATCAAGCGGGGGCATAGATGTAAACAATGGAGGCGGTGGAAGAAAGGTGATGCATGTGACGGGGAAGTTATCTCGTAGACTAGACTTTTCATGGTAGCATCACTCACGAAATACCTGTGTAAGCTGCATGCAGAGCACCGATGTCGGCGCGACCATTAAAGTAAGAGCTGTTACCCAAATTCTCTCACAGATCCACGGTGCAGAAGGTGCCGCCCTCACTAAGATGGCCGAGGACGTGTCAGAAGGAGTGAAAGCTACTATTTGGGTGCTGCAGTTTGCAGAACCAAGTTGAGGGTGGAGCACCTCAGTACCCACAGACCCTGACACTTCGCTCATTCAGAGTGTAAATACTAGTGATGCAACGCAAAATGGTTTGCCCCGATTGTGGTCGGCGGTTGGTGGAATGGAGCACTGAAAACACTGCCCTTAATTAAGGCTCATTCTTCTACACCTTTCTCCACGTCTCATGAACGGTTTGAAGGAAACCTACGGCATCCATTCATGCTACGACCGTCCTGCGTGGAACGTTTCATAAAGTGGTAGTCTATGACGAAGACTAAACGGAATGAGGTATTCGGGAGAGAACAGGAAGCTTACTTGTCAACAGTCACGGCTTGCAAAACAAGTTCCTCTTACTGTCTTCCCTGTCGCCAGATCACTGCAGGTGCAAAAATGGGCAAAAGCCAACTTATCTACGGAAAACCTAGTCCGTTTCAATAGTGAAGCCTTAAAGCACGAACTCTGGCTCTGCTACTATTAAGAGCTCACGATTTACTGATTGGCTTCATTGGTACTGATGATGTTCGGAAATAGAAGTCTCCATGTGGGATACTTGAAGGTGTTGCGCCCCGCAATATTATCGACGAACGCTTAACCCTCCACTTGTTTTCGTCATGCGCTGATTGAGGTGCGCTATGTAGCCAGACACGCGTGACAGCTTGACACGGGTCTTCAAAAATATGCAACAGCAGTGCTTCCTGTTTACTTAATTGTGGGAGTTTCTCAGCTCTATGCAATGCGAAAACCACAAGACAACGTCGGAGCGCTTGTCGCAAGAGCGTTGACTTCCCCATTCACTTTTCATTGCAGTCAAATTTGCTGCCCGAATCGGCAAAAGAATGGCATTTAGTGTTTGCAAAACAAGCATTCAATGAAAAAGACTACACAATTTTCGCTATATCGCCAGGAGTACGGATGATAAGGAATGCTATACGGGGCTCTGAGCGTCTTGATAGACCACTTTCCTTCGCGGTATTATCTTATGGGATGCCCTAACAGGCAGTTTATCATCTTTTTCAGGCTTGTGAACCACCCGGAATACGCGTTTAAAGATGATTGCCAACCATTCCACGGTCGTCATATTTTTGTGCTGCCATTTAGGACCGCAATAGTAATTGACTGCCTCTGCCCTGCTTAGAATGCCCCAATAAGAGTGTTGATTGTTCATGCAACGAATGGAAAGCTTAAATGTGTTCCATTTTGTTTCTACAGAAGTGAGTCTGGTGGGCTGTGCCTTCGGTGGACGAGAGGCATTTGAAGGGACCGGTGATGGGATTAACTGTCGGGTTGTGCGTATGCAGCACATGGATTACTAGTACTGTTGCGGAGGTGAAGTGCCTGCAGAAAGTGTCCTATTGCAGTTTGTCCTGTGGCTTAGGCTGAGTCCCTTTGTCCGCCCTCTATTCTTAGGTATGCTTGGGTACTTCGGGCAGGCGTCTGGTTGTGGCAGATGGTGTTAAGTTGGTTTTAGTTTTGCTGATGCCTCGTTTCCGCATCTGCGCTGAAGTGTCTTAGGCAGTCTGTTCAACCTCTCGTTTCAACGCCCTAAGCAATACAGAAATGGTTCCTTTCAAGGCGTTCGGGGAGGGGCAGAGTTTATTTTCTTTTCATTGGTGCACCGAAGCCATTGCTCAGGATGGCGCGAGTTCTGAGGTCGGGGTTAGGCCATGTCTACTTACAATTGAGGGTGTCCCCCGCATTTGGCCTCCTTGTGGGTTGATTGATCAAGTCGCTGGGTCCTGGACCCAGTTCAGAAGACTGTGGAATGTGTGAACATGTTTCCACATACACATACACATACACATACACACACACATACACACACACACACACATACACACGGTGAAAGCCGTCACAGCAGTACCCAGAGCATAGTTGTGTTGATCACCCAATCGGCGGAATGGAGCAGTCTCTTGGGGAAAGTTAGCACCTTTCCTGCCTTCATTATGCTTTCCTGCATTTAACTAGTCGTACTTCTAGTGCTCATTTGCTCCGCCTCTCTCTCATGCCTCACCGATGCAACGCCGCCCATTCATTCTCTGTTCGCCAGTCTACTTCCACAGTGGGTTGAAGTCACTGCAGTTTTACACTAACATGCGCTGCCACCATGACAGCAAACATGTCTAAATATTTATCGTCCACCTGCTTGCGTAAATGGATGACTTGGCTGACATAAATCTTACCATCTCGCAGGTTGGCATCGCATCCGTTGTCTGGACAGGGAAGTTTATCGCAGCACAGATTTACGAGTTTGTGCAATGCGTCCATTTGTCCCTCAAGCAACAGTAAAAATAGTCCACAATTCACTGACAGAGGTGCTTTCTTCCTCAATCCCTCCCTCCCTCCTTTTTGTGCCATCATTTTGCTGTCCTCCATCGCCACTGCATTGTGTGCAATAGGGGTTAATGCATGTGTTGGTGTCATCATGGTTTGTCCGCAATTTTCCACCGAATCGGTCTGTAGAATGCTTCCACATCCGCATGGAGGAGGTGGTGCGTTCTAATTTAGGAGGGCAGGTGTCTCTGATGTGGGGGTAATTTCCTTTGGTGGGAAATGGAAAGGCAGCTTTAGGGCTTTTGGTGTACCAAAACAGTGAGGAACATTTTGTTGACGCATTTCGAGGTCGCAACAAATCTCCTCATGAAGGTGCACTGCACATCAAACCATCGGACGTGACGAAGGCTGTAGGTGGTGGTCTAGCGAGGCTTTCTGGCCAACTGTGGTGCATTAGCCCCTCTGGGCTGCATCAAGCCGACCTATCTCAGCCCCATCGAACTCGACTGCATCCAGATTGGGTGCCGGGCAATGAGGTGCCTTCACTTGCAGTGCTTTGTGCGTAGTTAAGGGCATCACCAAAGTAGAGGCATCAGCCTTCTGCCTTGCTCAGACTGACCATGCTCTCCCGATCCGTCGGAAGGAAGCGAGCACAACGACTTCTCCGTGACTACTCCACCGATGTTAATCACCACTATGCATGACCAAGGTCTGCTAAATCTTTCGTCCATCCTCTGCCTCCGTGTTGGTCACTGTGGATGAGTAAAGACGACGCAGTGATTCGTGTGCCCTTGGGGAGTGGAGGGCCGCCTACGTAATCAGTGCGCGACTAGACCGCCACCAAGGTGGACATGGCATCGTTGCTAGCCTGCACTTAGGAGGTGGATGTGCTGCACTAACACCACTTGCATCATCATCATCATCATCGTTGTCGTCGTCGTCGTCGTAGGACGTTTCTGACTGTCGCAACCATCAGAATGCGATAAGGGGAAGGGACATGGTCCGCTCAACTATACGAAGTCGCGCCTTCCTCACAGCCTAATCACGCCATTGCCACTGTCTGATTGCGGGTTGCCTGTGTAGTCCCACGGTTACGCTTTCCCTTCCGCATGCGGCTACTCAAGATGGGGAAGACAAGTTGTGCTAACAGGAAAGCGGAGATGACGGAAGACAGACTGCCTAGTGGATTGCAAAGCCACAATGGGCTAAGAAACGACGATAGGGCGCTCCCTCATGCCCACAAATTCCCTCAGATCGAAGTAGAATTTGTGTTAACTTAGTGCATGCCACCATGCTGACGCGTCCGTCGCCTTCAACACTCCATCAGGATGAGCAGGCTCCAGAGATGTAAGGTGTGAGGTGTGAGGTGTGAGTGGTGTCATACATTGTGTGCCTAACGGAACGCCAGTTTGTCTGCAGATTCATTGCCTTTTGTGAACGCTGCGGGTGAACTGTCCGAGGAACTCGCTCGTCACGAGTGAGACGATCTTTCCATCCTCCCAATCAGCCCATCAGTCGTGAAGACCACCGACTTCCATTAGTGTTCCACTCCTCTTCACAATGACATTACATTGTGGTGTCGTTTGGCATTAATGGCAAAGACTAGCAGGTTCAAAGTGGAGCTTGGGATGCCACCAGCCTTTGGGTTTATGGGGATCAGCAATGAGGCTCAACTGTTTGCCAGTGCCAAGGAGCATGTCGACAAGGGTCGAGACAGGGGACAATAGCGACACCTTCGCCTCCACCAGTCGTGTATCCACCCCACGGGGTCTGCCGCACTTCGGCAGTGCGTTTTCTGCATCAACAATGCTAGGCCATTGAAAGGTAAGCAGGTAAGTAGGTCTGCCCTTGGCAGCATTGTCGTTTTGTTTGTGGATGGGGTTTTGGAGGGCGTCATCGTTGGCACGCCTTGTAGGGGCCAAGTGAGACCGGTGCTGGAGGAGGCGAATGTGGCAGAAATTGCACGCAGACACAAGAAGACGCCTGCACAGGTGCTACTGCGACATGGACTACAACGAGGCATCGTAGTCCTCGTGAAGAGTGCCACGCCCGAACGCATCAGGTCGAATTTCGATGTAAGTTCGAAGTGATGAATGCCCTGTGGAGGTGTGTTTTGCTGCATCTTTCATGTCATGTCGTGTTTGTGCACTTGAAGGTGTTTGATTTTGAGCTGACGGATGAGCAGATGGGGAAGCTCAACGCAACCGGTGTTAATGGACGTATTTTGGTGGGTTACAGTTCAAGTGTTCTCCATGTACTTTTCTGCTACTTTTGGATTTTTTGGTCGCTGCAGCACCTTTGCATAGTCTTTCACAATGCCTTTTGTCTTTTGCTCCAAACCTTTCTCGGCTTTGCCTTTTCGTTCTCCTCTCATCGTCTCTGTTAGCCTTCTACGAAACAGCACACTACCCCATTCAGCAATGCGCCTTAATTAGGGTTTTGCCGCCTACCTTCGTGCAACCATTGAGAGCCCCAACACTGGCCGCCATCCTCTTTGTCCCTGCCTACTTATTCTCACAGCGCATCTTTGTAAGGCAAAGAAAATGCATAAATATTTTTCGCTTTTGGTTTTTGCGCATGTCAGTAAGCCATACTGTGGCTTGGGTGAATTTGAGGCGGTGGAAGATGTTGATGTTGGTGCCAGTCGTTGGACTGCGCACATGAAACATGTGTCAACTGACAGTGTCAGCAGAAAAACGCGCCTTTTAGTACTTTGCCTCCTTTCTTAGGTGTATTGAGGTATTGCAAGTAGGTTGACTGGTGCCTCCTCAACTGCCCTTTTGCAGCAATCCAACTCACACAGACGATGCTGAATTTGATCCTTCGAGCCATTCACAGCTGCTAGAACCCATTCCTTTTCTACTCCTCCCCCAAATGCGTTTCTCTGAGGGGTAAGCTAGAAATCCAGCCTAATCGGAATCGCCTTTCTACGTTCGAGGTCTTTGACTGAGACGTTTTATTTTGCAGGTGAGAAGCTCCTTCCCACTAGAATGCGTTGTGGGTCACACGGTGGATTAGGCTGCCAAATGGCAACGTGTCGCCTCGTTCGGGATCACCTAATCCCTTATTTTCGCACTTGGTTGAATCCAGGGGCTCAACTTCAAAGACCTTCCATGCAATTTGCTCTTCTACATCTCTCAAGGCGATAAACAGTGCGAAATGATAAATTTTCGACCGTAGCGTGCAAAGAAGTGTCATTGTTGGCAAACATTTCGTTACCTTACAGATCGGTGCCGCATCCGTTGACTGGACAGGAGAAATTGCGGATAGACAAAAGGCATTCCTTCATCTCGCCTTCTCCATCTCTGATTTCCTCTCTTTGATCGCCATTGTATTGTGCAAATTAACCGCTGTTCTGGATCTGACGGTGTTAGTGTGCTTTATTTACAAGATTTCACCCAAACGACCTTTAACAAATTCAAACATCTTCTTAAAGAAGTTCGTCTGATTCCGTTTTTTGAAGTCTGCCATTCCTGACGTGGAGATATTATTCTTCGGCATGCGTATTGTCCAGCTAAAGGTGTTCTTTTGAACCGAGGGAGGGAGAGAGATGCCCATCAGAGTTGAAGGTGATAGCTTCTCTGACCCATTGAACCGTCTCATTCAAACTCCATCCCCACCAGCGACTGAACAAAGAAGAAGCACATCACTTGCCCCGCCAATTATGGACGAGTATTTTGTCTCTAAGCAATGCAAGAAATTTCGTGCCAATTTAGAGGAACGTGGATTTGGGATGGTTGAGGCTGGACAATGCACCTTAGCAGAACCCACTCACAGGTTCTCCCGAAATACATGTGGACAAACCCTGGAGGCGCCACTTTGTGAACTCGATTTTCGTGGAAGTGGCTAGCCGAGGCAATGGCTCCATACGAGCTTATCGCCGTTCTCCAAATCGGCAAAACATTGCCGCTGTCAGTGTTCTCTGCGGTACCCCTGCTCATCCAATGACACTCAATTTAGGGTTGCCTTAAGGAATAAGTGCAGAACCTTGCTAACAATCCCTTTTGGATGCGTTGACACCTCTTTTGACTCGGTGCTGCATCTACGAGATGTTGGAAGACGTGTTTGTGAAGGTGCATCTCATCGCACCACTGCAGGTCGATTGTAGACAACTACACATTCTTAAACGCATCTGCATTGCGTTTTTGACATTCGCAGCGTCGCTTCTGGACGGGTGGTTGTTGATGAGGAACAAGCGGTGTGTGTGCAAGTGTCAGAGCGTGCTAGAAGGCAAACAAGTGTCCACTGCTTTAGTCCACCTTCATTGCAGGACTAAATGGTGTCGCAGTTGAAGTTCATTACTTGTCCATTTCAACAGTTCTAGGGCGGTCTGCTTCTAGACAGTCCCATTGCATACAGTAGCGTTTCAGGTTCTGCACTGTCCCCTTTCCGAAGCAAACAAATGACTCTCATTGAAAGGCAAGTGACATGCACATCCCATGACAACTGTCTATGCATCATTGGGTTGGGCTAAGAAGAGAGACGATTTCCATGTCTTGTCTCTTGACAGTGCAAAAAAATAAAACTTCAAAAAGAGAAAAAGTGGGCTTCATTATGGTAACTACCCTTTGTTTCCTTATAATTTTGGTAATGACCAACTCCTCATTTACTGAGGGATCAATTTAAGCTGTTGTGGCATTCAAATCTGGCATGGAAGGCAACTGCGTGGCCAGGTAAGACCACTCTTGTGGATGGGTTCAAAACAGCTTACGAAGCAGTCTCACTTGTTGCCTCTGGAAATGCAGTTAAGACAAAGCATGGCAGTCTGATTCCATCAGCTTGAGTTGCATAGGACCTAAAAAGCCACTAGTGCGAATAACACATACGGAATGTCACAGCATCACGGGGATCGGTGTAGGCATTGTCAAGAACTTGGAGATGCGCAGCACAGTGCATTTTTGTTCGGGGTTGCTGCATCTTCACGGAAGATCATTGCATGGTGGACTATCAATTAGTCCTCCTTATCCGAGTCACGTCATTTCCAGCCCAAAATGTTGCTAAAAATCATGCAGAGAAAGGAGGGTCTGTGTGAGAATTTGATGTGTTGCGTCAAAAGGCGATTGGGAAGTTCTACGCGCTATATGGGATGAATAAACAACTAAATGTTTGTTTATATAACCTTAATTTCGATTAGACCTTCACATTGCAATAAGCTTTGTCTTGGAGAACTATGAATCTTGCCCGACGGGATACTGGATTGATGCCGTATCGGGTAACTGTGGTCATGAACATATGGAGGCAGTATTACCTCAATTCCATCCCATTTCCTAACCTTTGAGCTTTCACCCGCTCTCTTTCTCATTTTGTCCAGAAAAGAGCGCAAAGATAGTATAACTAAGCTTAGCATTACAATGTGTATTCATTCAACCCGGTGACTTTTCTCCTACACCGTTTGCTTCATTCGATATGGATTAGATGATAAACCGCTGTGCTACTTAATTTCAATCAGTAGTTTGGCCTGAGTTTCATTTGTTTAATATCTGCCGCTTCCTCATTG